>JAODAL010009811.1:0-108582 GCA_025379985.1 Phyllomedusa bahiana
ATATGTCTTTAAACAATTTTGGAACCCCAATGATGATGTCATGTCTTTTGGTAACTTCGGTTAGAGAACCCCTGTGGTGTATTTCTTAACAACCCACAACCCACACTGCTTCATGTGTAACATAGGGGAAAGTCTAAAAAAAATCAGCACGAAGAGGAAGAAAAATTGTGGATTTGCACAAGTCTGTATATCCTTGATGCAATTTTCAGTACTAAAGGTGCTCGTTCATCTGTACAACTTTTATACACAACCCAAAACAAGGGGGAATGTCCAGCCACTACCGTCAAAAGGAGAAGGCCCTGTGTTTCAGAGAAGAACTTTGCTTTGGTCTGACATGTGTATGTCAACTCAAAAACAAAGAAAAAAGCCCTTGTGAAGATGTGGCAGAGGCTGCTAGATTGTGTTTTTATCCCTAAAACGGTACTGTAACAACATGGGCTGAAAAGACCATCTCCCGGGAAAAAGCCAAAACCCCAAAAGAAAATATAAAAGCCAGTTTAAATGTTTGAAATAGACACAGGAACAAAAATCAAATTTTTTTAGAGAATTTTCCTTGGTGTGATGAAACTAAAATTTTAAACTGTTTGACCAAAATGACCATTGTTATTTTCCGAGAAAAAGGGAGAAGCTTGGAAAAGCCTAAAGCATCCCCCCAAAGGAGGGGTTTTTGGGGGTTTTTTTCAACGGTTTGATTTTTGCAGACCGTCTGAAAAAACCGAGGGAAAACGGTACAACGGGGGCTCTAGGGAAAAAACCCCTTGCAGATCCCCCTGCAGGGTTTTTTGCCCGGCGGTTTTTTTTTCCCCCCCACGGGGATCCAAAAAAAAAAAGGAACTGCACATTCATCGCAGAGAAAACCTTCCCCCCTGCGGCCGTGGGGACGGCATTTAAAAAGGACAAATACCTTCAATAATCCGACCATTTTTTTTCCTCGCCGGTAAACGGGGCCCTAAGAACACCAACCCAATGTGAAAACAGGGGGTGGCAACATCATGTTGTGGGTTGTGTTGCAAAATTTGATACAAGATCCATTTTTTAAAGGGGAATTAAAAAAATACAATAAGGTTTTTAAAAAAGTTTTGACTTTGCAGAAAAGTAATAAAAAAGCCTTAAAAATTCTCTCTCTCATTATTCGGCATTTGGGAAATTAAATAATTTTGGTAAATTTCCCAATTGACCTAAAATGGGTAAGGTTTATACTGATGTAAAATGTATGAATAATGTCAGATAGTGAGAAAAACATGCATTGTTTCTTTTTATATAAATTTATAGAATTTTCCCCTTCAGAGGTGACACCCTTTTAAAAGAAAATCAGTGAATTACATAAAAACCTGTGAATTAGTTTAAGTCGTTTATACTTTTATATTTTATGTTGTTATTATATTATTATTATAATCTTTATAATCCCTCTGCATGTGAACATTATTAATATTTTAACACGACTTTCTTGTCCCCAGTTATGTTGAAAGCACTAAGATTCCTATTCCAACACATTACTTCATGGTTTTGACCAGTTGTAATAACACTGCTCAGATACCCACTACCTGTTCTGGTAATCTTGATGTCTTATCTTTCATCATTCCTCATAGACCAGACAACTCTGAAAGTTGTGCGGTGAGTATCATGTTTAATCAATGGTGACATGACATTTGGGCACCCAGATTCTCATTGACTACATTGCTTGTGACAATCAAATGAAAGCAACAAAATTTTGCAGAATTATATAAATGCAAATAAATCAGTATGGAATGATCTTAATTACCACAGTAAAATCCCAGGAAAGTATTGAGGCAACAGCATCCATTTTGGAACCCTGTGTAACTGTGCCCAAGAAATCTTACAAATTAACAACAACATTTGGACCCATTACAATGGTTTTCTCTTTTCCAGCTGTAAAAATAGTGACATACTCAGTGTAATTAAACATTCTTTATCCCAGGGGTCTCAAGTACAGGGTCCGTAGGCTGCATACAGCCCCTGAGGTAGTCATCTGAGGCACGCGGGCACCAGAGCTCCTGAGAAGTCCTTTGGGATGCTTGATTCCTTTTCTAAGGGCTGGGACAGGAGTTTACTCTGATCCCGGCCATTAGATACTTATTTTTTAGTAATGTATTAGCATACTTTCATACCGTGTTTCCCCGAAAATAAGACACCCCCGAAAGTAAGACTCAGCAGAGATTTTATTGAATTCCCTAATATAAGGCACCCCCCCTGCCCCCAAATTAAGACATAGCGGAAATCATTAGAGGGTTGAAGGACCTGTGCAGGGAGGTCATTTGACTGTGATGTCACCACAGGTCCCGAACTTCTAAAGGAGAGTAGACAGAAAGTACATGTAAGTAACAGAGGAAAGAGGGGGAGAACAGAGCAATGATACTGACACACACAGACAACCTGCATCAACCGTTTTTAAGTAGTTAAAAGGAATACAGCCCATCAACTTAAGTGCGGCCCATTTACCCATCCAAGTTTGAGATCCCTGCTTTAAACAATTAATCTAAAGGACAAATAACTAATCCTTAGGCCTCGTTCACACGGCTTATTTCTCCGCTGATTGGCGCCGTACTCCGTGCCAGATTTGCGCTGCAGTACGGCGCCAATCCGTCGGAGTCATTACGGTAATCCACTGCTCTCATAGAGAACAGTGCATTCCGTCGCTCCTCCCCGCTCGGCGAATCCGCCGCGGGGGGAGAAAGTGACATGAACATTATTTACGGCACGTACGCTCTGTAAACAATGCATTGTCTATGGGGCTGGGGAGCGGCGCCCCCGCCGCGCTCCGGCCCCGCCCCCGTCCCGCCCCTTATTTACGCCGGATTTGTGAGCGCACAAATCCGTCGGGAATAAGCCGTGTGAACAGGATATGTGTATTATAAACAAACTATTGTGTAAAATACAAACCATATAAAATGTGATATTTACCATGTGTCATACTGATCCTAAAAATATATGTAAATGGTCAAATGAAACGTAAACACCAATGTAATTCTGGAGAAGCCATTACTATTAGGTCTTGTTTACACCGAGTTTTTGGATGTCAGATCTCCATCTCTTGTTAGTTAACGAGTCTGTGGCAAAGTTCATGTTGTGAACTATGGTGCAGATTTTTCTCTGCTGTGGATATGAAATTCAATATGAAAAAAGGTGATGACTTTTTTGAAGTGCAATCCCGTTGTCATTTTTCCAGAGCTGTTAAAAAAATAAAAGCTTATCTCTGATTGATTGCAATGAGCCACAAATAGAGTTATGTATTAGACACTTTTCATAAATGAGGCACATTGTCCTTAGGTGTTTTTTTAAGCTGTGGTAACATCTGCCGAAAAGGATTAGTAAAAATAAAACTAAAAATGATTTAGAAATGTTGTCATAGTTTCAATTAGTTTTGTGAAATACTCTCCTACTCCTTCCTTATCATCTTATGCCTACTAATTCCAGATATCATTACTGTGATCAAAAGTGACTTTTAATGTAATATGACTGAGGTTTCCAGCAGTGTTCATCAATAAGGGACTGGTCTAAATAAGCGAATAAGTGTCTCCTACTCCAATGGGCATTCTCTAATGGAATTTTATTTTTATGGCGTTAAACAAAATTGGCTTAACATTGGCTGAGTAATATCCTCTGACTCAGAACTGTGAGGTCACCTCCATTTCATGACCGCTTACTGGCTGGAATATCTGCAATGGGGAAAAACAAGAACCGCTCAATAAGTTTCTTGTTATTGGGACTAACAAGGAATCCTACGAGGTAAATAAGCTGTATAAAAAAACATTATTACATACAGGGGGTGAATGTGTGAACCTAAAATCCTATGCAGATATTACAGAGCCTATGGAAAAGGCAGGCCCATCTTAAAGGACTTTTGCTATCTCAAAAATGTATTGCATATCGATAAGATACTGTATGTTATACATTTCTGGTAGGCGCAGGTCCCACTGGGATCCAAATCTGAAACAGGCCTTCCAGTTCACATAGAGAAATGGTGGTGCTTGTGCGGTTACTTCACTTTGGAGAGCATGGTGGCTCAGTGGGTAGCACTGTAGCACTGGGGTCCTTGGTTCAAATAACTATATATAGAGAAATACTCCCAATGTATCATAGGAAATTATTTTTTAATTATATCAAAAAAACTTAAAATATCTAGAAAGGGGGAGAACCCGGAAACGTCGCAAAGCAGCATTGCACACATACCTAATCAGCCGTCTAAACACCGCAATATGAACGACTCCTAACAAGCTGTGCGAGCTGCAGGAAGAAACGTCTGAATTCAGAGCGTCTTATTTGGATTGACTAGTCCTGGAACTGGAGAGCAACAGTACCGCAAGTGTTTACTCACATGTTTGAGAAACTATTCATATTATATTCACATATTACCTGGATATTTTAGGATTTTTTGATATAATTAAAAAATAATTTCTTATGATACATTGGGAGTATTTTTCTATATATAGTTACTGGAATTGGGGCGTTAAGGAAAATGCCCAAGTCTATACTCCTATTCATGCGGTCATATTAAAATTCAAGAGAGGTCATAATATTTTCTTGTCCTTGGTTCAAATCTCATCAAGGACAACATGTCTTGGATATTTGGAGTGTGTGGATCACCTCACAGACTGGTTAGTTTGCGGGTGTGATGGGGGGAGGGGTGGGCGTCGGATTGCAGCGAGTGAATGTGTATACTTTCCTATGTTACAAATAAATTGGACGATTGGCTTGTATGGGTATGAATGGAATTTGATATATTGTTGAAATGTACACATGTATTTGGCAACATAAGAGCTATCTATTTTACTTAAATTGTGCATTGCTGATTGTCTACGATTGTATAGCTGGAACTAGACTCTGGTTGGAAGCAGTACTTAGGTAATGTGAATGGTGTTCATGATTGTTTTTCTTTTGTTTACTTATGTTTGCACTTTTAAAAAACTTTTAAAATATACACTTTGAAAAAAAAAAAAAAAGGACAACATGTGCAAGGAGTTTGTATATTCTCCCTGTGTTTGCCTGGGTTTCCTCTGGGTACTCTGGTTTCCCCCATACTCCAAAAACATACAGGTAGGGTAATCTAGAATTTAGACTGTGAGCCTCCATGGGGGACAGGGACCATAGTGAACAATGACAATCTCTGTACAGCGCTGTAGAATATAATGATTCTATATAACTGAATACAATATATATTTCAGTTGGAGCTCTGAGTACAGCTGAACGGTTGCACTCGGGAG
The DNA here is from genome assembly GCA_025379985.1 of Phyllomedusa bahiana. Taxonomy (NCBI): domain Eukaryota; kingdom Metazoa; phylum Chordata; class Amphibia; order Anura; family Hylidae; genus Phyllomedusa; species Phyllomedusa bahiana. Next base: position 5,223 of record JAODAL010009811.1, read on the forward strand.
AAATTTATGACATCTCCTATCAATATATCATAAATGTCTAAGATGGAAAAACCCTTTCAAGTTTCCTTAGTGAGCACTGAGATCAGAGACATACATAACTTGCAGCTACTGGGACTCTAAACAAAATCCGAAATGGCTCCCTATGGCATTTATAATATAGGTGCTGTCATTACAGGCAGCAGCGCCTCTGGGGCCCTCTGTTTCCTCTAAGGCTCCAGGGCCCATGGGATACTGCTCTCTCTACACCCACTCTAGTTATTTCACAGAGGAAAATATAAACATGCTGCTGACTTAGATGATTGGCTCATTTAGAGTAAATTCACATGTGACAAAAATTGTTGGAGAAATTGTTACCAAAACCACCCCATTAAGATGAATGGAACTGGTCTTCAGTCCTTGTAGTTTCTTCCATGTATGAATTTACCCTTGGATGCTGTGAATATATTTCACACTCTTGTAAATGTACGTTTACTCTGACAATGTACGTGTAGTTGACTGCAAAGAAAATAAGTTACTGTAGTTTAATGTTTAAAAGAAATGTTCAATTTTCCAAAATTATGGTTAAATAGGGCCAGCTTGGAGAAAAATAGAAAAAAAGTTATATTCACCTCTTGGTCCCCTGCTGCTGCTGCTTGAGGCGTTCGAGTAGCCTTTTGTTTTCACTTGTGGGTTGTTGCCCCAGGAAAAGCTCGGGCTTGATAGTGAGTGAATGAAACAAATGCCTCTTCTGTGTGTCAGCATCCGGCACAGGAAGTGCAGAGCAGTGGATCCAGAGATGTCTCAGAGCGGCAGCAACAGAGGACTGGGATGTGAGTATCAATTTTTTTTTCCATTTTTTCCCCATCCTGGTCCCATTAAATCATAAATGTATTGAACTGGACAACCCCTCTAATCCCCTATTCACCCCCCACTGATTTTTTTATGGTGGGCAGATTTTGTTCTCTATGGGCAGCAACACCAGGTGGTTTGTGGCTCCCAGCAGTTTCTGTGAATGGCAGTGATGGGAGGAAGCCTCCGATCCCGGACAATTAACCTTTTAATTGCCGCGGTCCGTGACTGCAGCATAATCCAACGGGATGCTAATACATTAGTAAGTGTAAAAAAAGTGTACAATAGTTATCTTTTAACACGATAAAAAAAAATGTAAAAAAACATAAAAAAAGTGTGGTAAAAAATCAATATAAATATTTAGTTAAAAACTTATTGTGCATACATTACACAAAAAAACCCTAGAGATATTAGGTATCCACATGACCGTAATAACCTGTAGAAATAATCTAACAAGTTATTTACTGTGAAATATGAACAGATTAAAAAGTAATAAAAAAAATGCAGAAAAGCACTTTGGGGGACATTTATGAACGTTCGCATTAGCGCAGGGGTGGCAAGAGGGGCCACATCAGCCTCCCAGCGTACCTTAAAGGGCCGACATAATTTTAGAACTAGTTAAATGGAACTTTGTACAGTATTGTTATTATAATTAGCCCTTTGAGGGCAACCAGGAAGAATATATTGCCCCTCCATAGGCAGATAGGTACTTATGACCCTTGTAGGTAGATAAGTGGGTATAAAGCCTCCTGTAGATGAGTTATATTTGCCCATGTAGGTAGATAGGTATTTTTTCCCCCTGTAGCCAGATAGTAATATGCCTCCTGCAGCCAGGTAGTTACCCCATGTAGCCAGGTAATATGCCCTCTGCAGCCAAGGTAGTAGCCCCCAGTAGCCAGGTAATATGCTCCAAATAGCCAGGGAGATGCCCCACACAGCCCCCTGTAGCCAGGGAGATGCACCACATAGCCCCCTGTAGCCAGGGAGATGCACCACATAGCCCCCTGTAGCCAGCAGAAGCCCCATATAGTCCCATGTAGCCAGGGAGATGAACCATATTGTCCCCTGTAGCCAGGTAGATGCCCCGTATAGCTCCCTGTAGCCAGGGAGATGCCCCACATAGCTCCCTGTAGCCAAGGAGATGCCCCACATAGACCCCCTGTAGCCAGGTAGATGCCCTGCAAGACACCTGTTCAATAATGCACCAGCGTAATTCATGTAGCTGATGCCCTGCTTCGTGGAAATGTCGCGCCACCGTACTCTCTCCATATCTATTGGTCTCCTCAGTAGTTGTCTGATCGCTACCGGTCATTTTGGATTTAAAATTTCTTATTGCTGTTTTATGTTCGTTTATATGAATACGAACTGGACGGCTAGTCTGACCCACATATGGTTTCCCGCAGGGACATTTTAATAAATATACTACATTTCTGGTTAAGCAGGTAAAAAATCCCTTGATCGGTATGTCAAATCCCTTACTCGGATGTTTGATATATTCCCCTTTTATTATGGCATTACAACTATTACAGGACAAACAGGGGTACGTGCCCTTCCTCTTAGTTTGAAGTAGGGACTGTTGATCCTTTTTTGTCTTCTCCTCTATATCAGTATGGACCAAGGAATCCCCAATAGATCTACCTCGCTTGTAGACAAAATTAGGGCCCTCTGAAAACAGGTGGCCATATTTCGGATCGCTGGAAAGTGTAGACCAGTGCCGTTTAATGGCTTTCTGTATCATATCAGAATGCTGATCATAGGTAGACAGAAACATGATGCGTTTATTTTTATTCTTTGGCTTAGATTTTAATGCTTCCTCACGAGTTATGGAGAGTATATCATGACCCACCCTTTCTAATTCTTCTCTATTATAACCTCTCACTGTTAATTTATTAATCAATTTTTCCATATGCTTAAGATATTCTTGATCCGTAGAGCATATGCGTCGCGCTCTAAAGAACTGACCACGGGGAATGCCTTAGAATGTGCGTGGTGCATGAAATGAATTGCGATGTAATAAATTGTTACGATCTATTGGCTTACTGTACAAAGTGGTAGTGATGCATGATTGGTCCTTGTGTATTTCAACATCCAGATATTGAATAACACTCCGATTTTTATTCAGAGTGAATTCAATAAGTGGATGGCACTGGTTAAGATATTGATGGAAGTCTTCTAATTTGGATTCCGTGCCCGTCCATAGGACGAACACGTCATCCACATATCGGACCCACATCAGAATATACTGAGAAAACTCTGATGTGTGAACAAACTGATTTTCAAAAGAAGTCATGTAGAGGTTGGCAAAACTAGGGGCAACGGAAGAGCCCATAGATGTACCTTGCGTTTGAAGAAAAAAATCCACTCCAAATCTAAAAAAATTTTTTGTCAAAATTATGTCCAAAGGACGCATCAAAAATTCTATGAATGAATTTGAAAGCTTGGGATCAAGGTTCAAAGCCTCTCTCACTGCCACGCATCCCTTGACATGCGGAATATTAGTGAATAGATTTTTTATGTCCAGAGTACACATCCATGTGATTTTGGATTTATCCACTGATTGCAATTTGTGTAAGAACTGGCCCATGTCACTTAGACAATTCGGGTCAGATCTCACATGTGCTTGTAAATATGAGTCAACAAACGCTGCCAGAGGTTCTAGCACCGAGATGACCCCTGACAGGGGCCGACCGGGAGGTGCCTGGATCGATTTATGCACTTTGGGTACCAAATAAAAAATAGGAACACGTGGATTCTGACAAATAAGTAAATCTCTTATTTTTGTATTAATAATACCTAACTCCACTGCTTCATTGATGGTATCATATATTAAAGATTTAATTTCATGGGTGGGATCTGTTGGTAATTTCTGATATACTACTGTGTCATTAAGGTGGACAGAGGCCTCATGGACATAAAAAGACTTGTCCATGATGACCGTTGACCCACCTTTATCAGCTTTGTCTGCTTGTCATATGCTACATGTTTGTAATTGTGCGTTGTTGTTGTTGTTGTTGTTAGTTTGTCTTGTTACTACATTGTAACTAAGTCACGTTGCTACGTGGGTTCTATATAAATATCATACCGGTAGGCTTCTACAAACACATCCGGGGGATATCGTCAAATGACGCCGTCTGAAGAAGGAGGACACACCTCCGAAACGTCACACATGGGCGTTCGCCGTTCCTCGTGGTGAATCTGGCATTCAGTGTCTAGCTGTGTTTCTGATACTTGTCTACCACATGAAGGATTTCATAGTGAAATGAAGATAAGCTAAGTTATATTATGGATATTCATCGCCATGTTTTGCATTAACACGTCACAGATTTTTACTCCGTTTTGTATGTATTTGTGTGGATATGCCCTGTGAATTTTGGGTCACATACTAATTAGAGTAAAAAGCAATTTACTATTAATGAAAAACTAACAAAGTGTGGACTGAGTTTGTTTATAGGCATGAATAAAGCGATGCGTCACGCCCCCTGTGACGCTGTATGTATGTACAGCGCTCATCGAGCACTGTACATACAAAGGGAGAAGGTAGGAGGGAAACGATCCCTCCTGCCTTCTTCCTGTGCCTTCTCCTCTGCTGACTGACTCTGCGCGGCCGTGGTAAAACGGCCGTGCGGAGTCAGAGACAGATCGCGGTTTGCCACGGGCTGGAAAACACAAGGCCACAGGCCTATTATAATGCGCATGAAATTTGGCGTTTGCATGCCAAATTTTTACATGTGACCCTTAGTATTCACAGTGTAATTTTAAAAAAAAACTATGTAGTGATTTGTATGGAAACTCAAACTAAGCCCCTCAAAAATACACCATTTCCCGCATCAAACAAGTCCTTATGCAACTGCGTCATTGAAAAAAATAAAAAGTTATGATTGTTGAAACGCAAGGATGCAAAACTGAAAAATTTGGCTGGTCACTAAGACCATTTCTGGCTTGATGCTTAAGGGGTTAAAAGATGATACAGATATTTCACCATTCAATCCAACTGAAAGTACTGGTTAAGAAACTGAGACCCCAGCAATGTATTAAACAATATTTTTATGCTAACCAACATTTTTCTGGCCGTCCTTTTCCAGTGGTCGTGGTGTATTGTTCAGGATATTTATATACATCCTGTTAGATCTCACTGCAACCAAAGAGGAAAACAGGAGGTGGGGAATAGTTCCATTCATTTCATACCCACTGTTTGCCACTAAAGTAGTAAAGAATTCCAAATGTATGTGTTTTTTTATTTTTTTTATTTTATAACTTTGGAACACTGTGTTCTAATTACATGCAAAAGCCACTAAACAAAATCCCCATCTAGCTTAACAATTTCACAATCTCTGAGGAATACTTTAAAATAGAGAGTAGTTAAGATTTGCCAGTTTATAAAGAGTTTCATATTGTATTCTGTGAGAGCAAGGATTATGAGGAAAGTACAAGTTTTGTGGGTTTCCAAGATTTGAAGAATATAATCTTAACCCCTTCCTGACAGCTGGTCACTATAAGGCTATGTCTACACTGCGGAGAAAAGCCGTCCCCCCCACGGCCGTGTGCACACAAACCGGCACAAATACCGGTTGGATAAACCGACCGGTATTTGTGCCTTGCCGTGTGAACGCACCCTAACAGGCCATGCTCCTGTGTGATCATCACGTGACCATAGACAGATTTTTATCTATTGGGAGTAAACAATGTGAGTTTCTGCAAGCAGAGATATTGATAAAGAAAGTATATTGGAAAATCATAGAGAAAATACACCTTTAATATGTTACCTTAAAATTTTTTCCACAAGTAAACTTGTGACTATCACAGAGACATGTCACAAGATAACATTAGCAAAGTCTGTGAGCTTGGTACTTCACTGATTTTACACAACCAGAGTCTAGACAGAATCTGATTTCTATTCATCACTGTCATTTTTAGGCTATGTCTACACAGCGCTGTATTATCGTCGGATTTTCAGCGGATTCAGTATTTAGAATCCGTCAAAAATCCTATGGTACCCTTTGCTGCATAGACAGCAATAAAAAAAATCTGTGCTGTAGTCTACACAACATGAATTTTTTATGATCGGTTTTAAAATCTGGTAGATTCTAAAACATGTCACATAACCCACCACGATTTCCCAAAGGCAAATCCAAAAACTGACGATGGTTTTAATGCAAATCTGTGTCAAAAATCGCGGTCCACCCACTGTCCAGCAATGTTAAAATGCTGCCGGATTTTGGATGCCATTTTAACATATGCTGTGTACGCATAGCCGTATAGTGGTTTATCCTCTGTAAAACTCCTACCCTGGGGTGGTTACAGAAAAATGTTTAAAACAAACCAAATAGAGGGCAGTCAAAATCACTGGAAATTTATTTGAAGTTTTGTATCAGAGATTCTGGTAATTACCACTGAAAGTTGGTATATAGACAAAATTACACAACCCTTGTTTTATCTGGAAAATTGTGGGCACCATTATGATCTTTAAACATCAAGAGATCATTATTACTAGATTTCATTTATAGGAAACTGGTACAAACTGGTACAAGTTAGAGGTTTCAAAGAGAACACATGGCTGTTCCTGACATGTCTATGTTAGTACATGCTTATCTTCCTTGTGAAATAACAATTCTGAAACATTGTCAGGGCTGGGCAGCGCTCGGCTTGCAGGGAGGAAGAGTCTGCAGCAGCTGATCAGCAACAGCTGGGAGCTGTGTGAGTGACAGAGGTCCAGCCACTCCTGACAGGGGGCGTGTCGCACCAGCCAATGGGAGGAACTGGAGGCCGCTCCAATCAGCTACAGGGGCGGTATCCGGGAAACACATTTAAACTGCCTGCTGACTGAGTGCTGTGCCTGTGAACTTCTCCTGGCTGCCTGATTACTTGTTTTGTATTTTGCATTGCTTCTCTGTGTACCTGACCTCGGCTTGTTCTCCTGACCCTGGCTTGTCTTCTGATTTTGTACCTCGCTCCCGTTCGTGTTTTGACCTCGGCTTGTTTACGTTTATCCCTTTGGTTCTGATTTGTGGCTTTGGCGTTACCGTTTTGGTATTGACCCGGACTGTTTGACTTTTCTTCCTTCTGATGGCCCCGGCACTTTAGCATCGCAGGGACTGTCGACCAGTTGCTGGCTGCCGCCTAGGGCAGCACGTCAAGTAGGCAGGGACAGTGGGCTGGGTTCCAGTCAGGGCTCAGTGTACCTCCCTTGACGTGACATTTTCACAGGCCAAGACAGTTACTGCTCTACCCTCACTATGAACCCCATGACAGCTCTGGTAGAGCAGATGCAGGGGCTTACGCAGCTAGTCCAAGATCTGGCGCTGAGGGCAGAACAGCAGGAATCTACCCCAAGACAGAGTGTCCCTGCACTACCTTCCCCTCCTGTGGAGCCCCCTATCCAGTTGCCTGACAGATTCTCAGGCAACAGGACGGCCTTTTTGGCATTTAGAGAGGGATGCCACCTGTATTTTAGGCTCTGCCCACGTACCTCGGGCAATGAGGAGCGAAGAGTGGGAATGGTTATGTCCCTACTTCAGGGTTCCCCCCAGGACTGGGCATTTTCGTTACCGCCTGATTCGCCTGAACTGTCTTCTGTGCAAGGTTTCTTGCCGCCTTAGGGGTACTGTTTGATGACCTGGATAGGGAAGCTGTGGCCGAGGCTCAGCTGACCACCTAGAGGCAGGGTAAATAGACGGTGGAGGAGTGTTGCTCTGAATTTCGTCACTGGTGCTTTCCGTCTGGGTGGAACAACCCAGCTCTCAGATGCCAGTTTAGATTAGGGTTAGCTGACCATGTGAAAGATTTATTGGTGGCTTACACTACCCCTGGTACTTTAGATGAGGCTATGGCACTAGCCGTTCGTCTGGACAGACGTTTTAGGGAGAGACGTCGGGAAAAGGTTTCCCCTCCAGTGGTCCACATCATGGTCACCTCTAAACCGTTTTTTTCCCAAATTTTTAACCCAGAGAAGACCATGCAAGTGGGGGCTTCTTCCGTGACTGCTGCTTGTGACCGTAGGACTACTCGTCGCACCCAGGGGTTGTGCTTCTACTGTGGCGAAGATGGACATGACATTCGGGAGTGCTCCTGTCACGTCCGTGCCATGTGGCCCTGGTCGCCGGCCACGACTGCGGCGATCATAACTGCGGCCTTGCCGCCTTTGTGTGAACACTTCCCTGTAGCCTCATATCTTGATTGATTTCTGGTCGACGCCTTGGCCAGAAATCCTCCAGCACTCATAGGGGTTAATCAGCTCTCTGGATTGACAGGTTCTTCCACCTATCCTAGCTCCTCTACTTCCACCCTTTTCCTATATATAGCCACTGCTTCCTCTTCTCAATGCCTGCTATACTGCTTGCCTTTATAGTTAGCCTGTCCTATTGTCGTTTCTCTGTGCTACTGATCTCTGCTTTGTTTCTGGTTTCTCCCTTTGCCTCACGAATCTGTACCGCGCTGCCTGCGCTGTTATTGACTCGGACCGTCCGACTATGACTTTTGTGTTCTTTGTTTGTTTGTCTTTGTCTGTGCACTCTGCTCAGTGTAGCCTTGAGCCTTCATGTTGGGGCCGGCCTGTTAAGGAGTCGGGTTCCCCAAAAGGCAGGGACAGAGGCTGGGATCAGTGTCAAGGTCCCACTTGTCCATGTCTTGTGTGCGTCCCTGACCATCCCTAACAGCTCCAAACGGAAGACCAGGCCAGAAAAACTCCAGCGCCTAGGTGGTCAGCAGGAAGATCACCTATGCGAGCAGGTATTTCCTATTATATCCAAATATTTGCTGCTACCAGTTAAGATTTCTTACTTGTCGCTGTCTGGTTCTGGGAGTGCGTTTGTGGATTCTGGATCAGCTTCTAATATTTCGTCAAACGTCTAGGCCTACCTTGGAGACCACTATCTGAGTCTCTACGGGTTGTGGCTATTGACTCCACTACACTAGCTCGGGGCACAATCCAACATTGTACTCCTGAGCTGGAGATGGTGGCCGGATTCATACATATTGAAAAGTGTATTCTATTTATCATGGAGGGGCTGCCCGCTGATGTGGTGTTGGGGCTGCCCTGGCTTCTGAAACATAACCCAGTGTTTGACTAGAATTCAGGTGAATTAGTCAAGTGGGGACAACGGTGTGTGTCTCCCTACCATACTGGGCAATACTGAGGTGGAGCAGATTCCTGTTTTTATCCGTGACTTTGCTGCAGTATTTTCTCAGAAACAGTCGGAGATACTACCCCCTCATAGATCTTATGACTGTGCCAGTGACCTTTTGCCTGGAGTGAGGTTTCCAAGGGGAGGATATATAATCTGTCTGGTACAGAGAGACTAGCAATGAAACAATATATTGCAGAAAGCTTACACAAGGGGCATATCCGACCTTCGGTGTCTCCCATGGGTGCAGGGTTTTTCTTTGTAGGGAAAAAGGATGGAGGCCTCCGTCCATGCATAGATTACCGTGAACTGAATAAAATAACGGTAATAAAGCAATACCCGTTACCCTTGATCTCTGATCTGTTCAACCAGATCCAGGGAGCAAAGTGGTTTTCCAAGTTGGACCTTAGAGGGGCCTATAACCTCATCCGTATCCGAGAAGGGGATGAGTGGAAAACCGCGTTTAACACTCCTGAAGGCCATTTTGAGTATCTGGTGATGCCGTTCGGGTTGTGTAATGCTCCCGCGGTTTACCAGAACCTGCTTCATGATGTTTTCCAGGAACTCATTGGTTGTTGTATGGTCATTTACCTGGATGACATTTTAATCTATTCGGAAGATTGGTCGTCCCACATTAAACACGTACGACAGGTATTGCAAATCCTGAAGGAATATAGTTTGTTTGTCAAGCTTGAAAAATATGTTTTCGGTGTGCAGGAGGTACCTTTTCTTGGGTACATCTTGACTCCTAACTCATTTCGTATGGACCCCGGTAAAATTCAGGCAATTCCTGATTGGGTCCACCCTTCATCTCTGAAGGCCCTGCAGCGGTTCCTAGGGTTTGCGAACTACTATCGTAAATTTATTTGTAATTTTTCTGTCTTAGTTCGGCCATTGACTGACATGACTAAGAAGGGGGTGAAGTTCAGTAATTGGCAACATGAGGCCATAGATGCATTTGAGAAGCTTAAGCAGTGTTTTGTATCAGCTCCTGTGTTGATTCAAGCAGATCACAGCAAACCCTTTGTCGTTGAGGTTGATGCTTCCAGTATGTCGCAGGGGCGGTCTTGTAAATTTTCCTCAGCTGAAAGGAATTATGATGTTGGGAATCGGGAGGTGTTGGCTATTAAGTGTGCCTTCGAGGACTGGCGCCACGTCCTCGAGGGTGCTCAGCATCCGGTCACGGTCCTTACTGGTCCTAAGACTCTTACCTTTTTAGAGAGTGCTACAAGGTTAAATCCACGTTAGGCGCATTGGGCATTATTTTTTACGCTCTTCAACTTTGTTGTTATTTAAAGACCTGGTTCTAAAAATGTGAAGGCTGATGCTCTAGAAGCTTCTGTGACAGCCACGCATCTCAGGAGGATCCGGCACCTATATTGCCCAAAGAGACTGTTGTTTCAGCTATTTCCCTGATTTAGCCACTGAGGTTAAGTCCCACCAGGATATGAGACCTGCTAACTGTCCTATTTCGAAGGTCATTGTCCCCACTCAGTTTCGGCTACGAGTTTTAAAATAATTTCATGATTCTGTGTTATCTGGGCATCTTCGAGTGTCTGGCACAAAAAAGCTTATTTCTCGCAATTACTGGTGGCCGTCATTGCCTCGTGATATTGAGGCCTATGTGGCATCTTGTGAAGTCTGCGCTCGAGCAAAGGTTCCCAGAACCCGTCCTCCTGGGAAACTTTGCCCCCTACCTGTACCTGAACGTCCATGGACCCACATCTCCATGGATTTTATGATGGACTTTCCTCCTTCAGAGGGCAAAACGGTTATTTGGGTGGTAGTGGACCGGTTCAGTAAAATGTGCCATCTTGTTCCATTAAGGGGGTTGCCGTCGTCCAAAAAACTGGCTGAACTCTGTATCAAACACATTGTCAAACTGCATGGTTTACCGGAAAATATTGTTTCGGACAGAGGGGATCAGTTCATTTCTCGATTTTGGAGAGCCCTTTGCATGACTCTGGGTATCACCCTGTCCTTCTCCTCTGCCTTCGACACAGAGACTAATGGGCAGACGGAGAGGGTAAATCAAATGGTAACACAAAAACTCCATTGTTATGTATCTGATCAGCAGTAAGACTGGGTAAAATACTTACTGTTGGTTGAATTAGCCATTAACAATCAGGATAGTAGCTCGTCTGGGACCTCACCATTTTACTGTAATTATGGTTTTCACCCAAGGCATGCATCATTTTCCAGTGCTACGTCTGATCACACCGGGGTGGATGTTATCATTAGAGATCTGTGCACAGTCTGGGCCCAAGTTCAGAAGAACTTGGTTCATACCCAGAACATCCAGAAGAAAAATTCTGATAGACGGCGTCTGTGTTCTAGAGGGTTTGCGCGTGGGGATAAAGTATGGTTATCCACCCGAAATCTGCAATTGAAAGTTCCCTGTTGTAAACTCACGCCGCGATTCGTAGGTCCATATGTGGTTCAGGAGGTAGTTAACCCAGTGGCATATCGGCTGAAATTACCCTCGTCTCTCCGTAACATAACGTGTTCCATCGGGCAATTCTTAAGAGGTATATTCAGCCTGTGACTCCGCCCTCTAGACCTCCTCCTCCGGTTTGTATAGAGGTGGAGTTAGAATATGAAATCGCCCGTATTTTGGATTCTCGTAAGGTCCAAAGGTCACTGCAGTACCTGGTCCATTGGAAGGGGTATGGTCCTGAGGAGAGATAATGGGTTCTGGCTAAATCCATCCATGCTGATCACCTGGTGAGGGAATTCCATGATTCTCACCCGGACAAACCCAGACCAGAGAAGGGTCCGGTGGCCACTCCTAAAAGGGGGGGTACTGTCAGGGCTGGCCAGCGCTCGGCTTGCGGGGAGGAAGAGTCTGCAGCAGCTGATCAGCGACCCCACCCTGATAGACAGTCTGCTGGGAGTTGTGTGAGTGACAGAGGTCCAGCCACTCCTGACAGTGGGCGTGTCACACCAGCCAATGGGAGGACCCGGAGGCCGCTCCAATCAGCTACAGGGGAGGTATCTGGGGATCACATTTAAACTCCCTGCAAGCTGAGTGCTTCGCCTGCGATATTTTCTTGGCTACCTATTCCTGTGCTATTGTTTTTTCTGCTTACTTGTGTACCTGACCTCGGCTTGTTCTCCTGGCCCCGGCTTGTCTTCTGATTTTGTACCTCACTCCCGTTCGTATTTGACCTCGTCTTGTTTACGTTTATCCCTCTGGTTCTGATTTGTGACTTTGGCGTTCCCTTTTTGGTATTGACCAAGACTGTCTGACTATTCCTCCTCCTGACGGCCCCAGCACTCTAGCATCGCAGGGATTGTCGCCCAGTTGCTATCTTCCACCTAGGGCAGCACGTCAAGTAGGCAGGGACAGTGGGCTGGGTTCCAGTCAGGGCTCACTGTACCTCGCACAGTAAAACAAAAAGGAAGGTCAGCTCACCCCAAAAGACAATAATCCAGCTGTAATGGTGGAATCAGCTCGCATCCGTCCGGAGTCCAAGACGTAATCAGAATCCTTGTGAAAGCTGTGTGATGCAGCGATAGCCACCAAACGAGTATGGCATAAAACTCAATTCCTTTATTGATAAAGCAATTAAAATGCGAGCGTTCCCATAGGCATACTAAATCCTCAAAACATAAGAAACGGCTGACGCGTTTCGGGTGTCTATTCACACTTAATCATAGCATCCCATGACGTGACAAAAATCTAGTATAACTCTGTGTTGTGCTGTTCCTCTGTTATTCCTTCTAAAAAGTTATTACCAAACCAGTCATCTGGGTGTTACCAATTAGGTGTGTGTATGTGTGTGGTGTGTGTGGGGGGTTTCTGCACAATCTGACAATGTCTGAAGATTGGAATGGTAATGCACGTCTGACCAATTGAGAAATAGAATAATAAAAGAACAGCAAAACACAGTTGTAACGGAAGCTGCTCTAGAATTAGAAACGGCCTTTTTAACTGAATCCACTAGAGGGCTGGTTGGGTATTCTTTTTTCCTAAGACAGCTAAATTTGCCATAATGGAACAAAAAGGCAAGGCAATATGATCAGAAGTAGTTACATATTTTCCGACAGATACTATAATACTGATAATACTATTCATTTATGAAAGATGCATGTTATCTTGCTACATTTTAATTGAAAGCAACATACGTAATATACTATTTAACCATTGCTCTACTATTTTAAAACTGTGCTCAGTTTTGGGTAGACATCTCACTCCTGTTTTTGGTTTTCCAGGATAATAAACCAGAGGATGGATGGGTTGAGGAGAGTCTTAAAGTTCATGCTGCTCTTGTACGAGATGTCGAATTGCTCACAGGTCTGGATTTTTACCAAGACTGGAAACAACCACTATCTTAAGTTTTACAGCTGAAGACATTCTTGCCTACTTTTGAGACCATTGTAAACTAAATGAAGTTTAATTGTATATTCATATAACATACTGTATCTACTTTACATATGATAAATAATCCTAATTTATAGCATGGGTCCAAACAATTGTGGCAAAAAAGCCTTTGTTGATTTTCCAATAGGATCCCCAACAAGATGTGACTCCATCATGTATATACAGTATAAACAATCTACCCTATTGTGCCCTCTACAAAAACTAGTAACAATGAATGTTAAGGAGATCAATGGGAGTGCTAATGTATTATGATGTCTACTTTTGATATTTTATTCTGCCACCGCTATCAGACCTATCCTGATTGACATTAGGATATCATTAGGCCTAAATGTGAAACTCATTTGCTGTAAATGCCTTTTGTACTCTTTTCAATAACTGCTATGTGTTATACTTCATAAACTGATCCCGTTTCAGAGTAATTCTCTCATCTGTCTTTGAGTGTTGATATAGGGTATATGATATAATATTTGCTTTATGTTACCATCTGTTAAGGTGCAGGAGGAACACTGTGGCATAAAATAAACTACATCTACATATGGGCTACAAACTAAGGGTGGATTATAATAGAGGATCATTTGATGACAATATTCTTGTTTTTGGCTTATATTGGTAGCAATTGGGGGATGATCAGTGTGATTGATAGTTGCCTCCCTATGGTTATGTGTTAACATTAAAGAGGTAGTACCATAATCAAAGTTACACAAAAAACATTGCATATTATTTAGTTAGGTTAAAGAATATATGTGTCAGAGAAAATTAACCCTTAAGTTACCCTTTGTCCTTGCCCCTATGCCCCACTCCTCCACTCTTCATTTCATTGGCATTTCTGGTTAGTGGATTTCATGTTGGTCACTTTTGACTATTTCTTAACTGATTAGATCTACATTTCACACATCACATTACTTATAAGCCACTCTCCTGTGGCAGTGAGTAGCTGGGTGGAGGCTCGCTCAGTAGTACGAACTGGGTAGATAAGAGAAAAAGCAGCAGTGGGCCGCAACTACTAGCAACAAGGGATATAAGGGACATCAACCAGGCTATGCAGGTAGAAATGTTGTATAAATACTGTTCATTATTGGTAAGTTCATATACAGTATTTGTAAAGTTTGCTATTTTGGTAATATCTATTCATTGGGATTCTACTGTGTTACAAACCGTTTCTTATAGCTGCCTATGTTGATTTGGTTTGACACCCAATGCCTGTCTGCCACATAACACTAAGGGTATGTTCACACGGCGTAATTTCGGCACGCATTTCGCTGTTTATTTGCGCTCTAATACGGGTGAGATGCGTGCCGAAATTGCGGTAATCCATAGTTCTCATAGAGAACTATGGATTACGTCTCCTCTCCCCGCTCATACAATACGATCATATTGTACGTGCGGGGAGATAAGTGACATGAGTAATACACTGCGGGAGTACGTGCTGATCAGTACATCGTGTGAACATACCCTTACTCAGTGTATAAAGTTGTAGGCTTATAATTAGCCAGTATCCGATTCCTACTTACTGTCATGGGGCTCGGCGCCGCGGCCGCCCGCGGCCGTCCCCCTGCGCTTACGGGGTCCGGCGTGGGTGCCGCTGCTGCCCGCAGCCGTTGTCCTTCTGCTCTTCCCCAGGAAACCCTGTACTCACCAGTCCCTGCTCCTGTGTCTGGCTCTGACAGCTGACGCGCGCGTACCCGCTGCCAGTTTGTTGGTGTGTGTTTGGAGTGCCTAGTCTGTATTCAGAAGTCTGTCTTGTCTTCCCGTGTACCAGTCTGCCTGCTTATGTTTCCTGACCTTGCCTGCTTGCCGCCTGCCCTGACCTTCTGCCTGTCTCTGACCACGAACCTCTGCCGCCCGTCCTGATTTCCTGCCTGTCCCCGACTACGTCTCCGGATCTCGATTCTGTACCACGCAGTACCCCGGCCGCTGCTGTAAGCAAGTCACGTCAGGGGTAGTGACCTGGTAGCCTCACGCCGCAGCACGTCCATCCCGCTTTGTGGCGGGCTCTGGTGAACACCGGGGGCTACTTAGACTCTGCTCCCTGGCGTGGCTTAACTATCATCGCTTGCGGTGGTCCAGCGAATCCACCTCTGCATTACACTCACCGTCACCCATACCAATTCTTTCACTAACAAAATGAATAGGTGGCATTTTAGCTTCCTAAAATTATAAGTTTATGTGCATCAATAGTGCAAAGTGTTCAGCACTCAGGTAGAGAAGGCGGTGCACGTTGGAGGGATGTTGCAATCCCATATAGACATTGAAGAAAATCCACGGCACTCAAATGTTGCATAGAAAAATTAAATATAAATTTGATAGAAGTGGAATAATTATCCAAGATTTGTTATCAATCGATGTAAGGCAGAATCTAACTGTGACCCGGTCTTCCCTGCTTCTAGGCAGTTCTGTTTTACTGAGCACAGTTCCACTATCACCAATATGACCTGTAAGAACAAAATTTCTTGTTAAAATGCATTGTTCATTTGCAACATCGATTCATAACAAATTTTGCATAATTATTTCTCTTCCTTCAGATTGACTGGAATTTGTGGAAAATAAACTTTGATATATTTACTCCTCGCATGCAGCATTTGAGTGCCATGGATTTTTCTTCAATATTTGTAGCATTGCAGAGCATTGGTTCCTATCAGTGACTGGGCAAAACTCACTGATCAACGAATAATTCTGTTAGGTATGGTTCATATCAGGGTTAGGAGCCTGTAATGTATATTCTTTCAAGAATAACAGAAAAAAATAGTGCAGTATATAACGCTAATCAGTGGGGTCTGCCACATACCATTGGCGTCTGTGAAACATTATTTTCATTTTTCTGCTCTTATGGCATAATAGAAAAACAGAAATAATAACACAGATTTGAACCTGGCCTAAGCATTAGTTGTGTGATCTATGTTTACAGCTTTTCAGGTGTTCATCTTTGAATGTAATTTTTGTCTTCCTCTTCTTAGCAGCTTTTCAGTTTTTCTTTCATTGGTGCCTGAGCTAAAAATTTTACTGATAAATTTATATGATATTTGTGTGATTTTGACACACATTGAAACACCTCACTAATGGAATATTGTGGTTAAAAAAGAGGAGTTAAAGAGTTTTTCTCACCACAGTGATTAACTTTTAACAAGTAGGGAAAGGTTAATGAAGACTATTATCAAATGCCTTGCTGTTCTGATTTTTCTTTGCTTAGGAAATGAAGAAAATTTTATCTACTCCTAGTGTATACAAATTTCTCTAGTGTGCCAACCACCTATTCCTGCTCTCTCTCTCTCTCTTATGATTGATCCACAAGCTTATGAGTCACTCCATGCTGATTTTTAGCTCTAGCTTGTTTACCTAAGTTAATGACAAGTTTAAATCTTTAGACCTTTGCAGCTTTGGGAACTTCAGATTATTAACCTCTTGCACTCATATCACTGTAACAGGATCAGCTAGGAATAGCAGAGCTGATATGCAGTCACTACTATAGAACCACTCACAACTAGTGTTGAGTGATTATTATCGACAAAGTTGAAATCGGCACAGTTTTTATGTTGATCGAAATTTTTAAATCATGCGATAATTTAGGTTATAATCTGTGCATCATCTATTAAGATCGCGCCATTTTCGCGCGTTTCCTGTCAATTTGGCGGCCAGCAAATCAGAATAGAGCAGGGTGAGATGTGTGTGCGACGTCATGACTGGGATGTGTATGGTTGCGGTTGGCTGGAAAAATCACATGACCTCGTTTTACATAGAACAGTCCTTCCTGTTCATGATCAGTCTCTCAGCGTCTCATAGCGGGAGGACGTGCCCTCTGCCTGTGTCCAAACAGCTCAGCGAAATTATTCTATTTCTTCACAGAGAAAGCTCTACTGTTAGCTGTGATCCTTACAACTTAGTTAGATCAGAGATTGGAAGATTTTATGTAGTTAGGTAGAGAATTTTAAAGGAGCATCTACCGCTGTAAAGTCACGGAGGGGAGCGAGGGGGGGGGGGGCCCGCAGGTGAACACAGACAAGCTCTATAAAGAATACTGGATAAAGTTCACCAAGACTTAGTGTAGACATTGCACTGCAATAGCTTTATTATTAACAGTTTTCTATTGAAATATTTCCTGGATATTGGGCAGCCTGAACTTATATTAGGATACACATCTTTTCTAGTAACTGCAGGTCTCTTTGTTAGGTGCAAAACTCCACTTTTATTCTCAGTATACATTTCAGATAGGTGTTCTTTTTCAATTTTGCCCATTCCAGCTTTGTTGATATAGCCACCTTGCAGTTAAATTAGAATCCAGCAATTTTGTAGTCAGCACAGGTTGATAGGTGCCAAAAATACCTTTTATTATCCGAATACATTACAGATACGTGTTTTTTTCACTTTTGCGCACTACAGCTTTGTTCATTGAGGCACCTTGCACTTAAATGTAAATACAGCAATTTTGTAGTCACCACAGGTGAATTGAAAGGTGCCAAAAAATACCTTTTATTATCCGAATACATTACAGATACGTGTTTTTTGCACTTTTGCCCAGTCCAGATTTGTTGATAGAGCCACCTTGCAGTTAAATTTGAATCCAACAATTGTGTAGTTACCACAGGTGAATTGATAGGTGCCAAAAAATACCTTTATTATCCGAATACATTACAGATACGTGTTTTTTCACTTTGGCGCACTACAGCTTTGTTCATTGAGGCACCTTGCACTTAAATGTGAATACAGCAATTTTGTAGTCACCACAGGTGAATTGATAGGTGCCAAAAAATACCTTTTATTATCCGAATACATTACAGATACGTGTTTTTTGCACTTTTGCCCAGTCCAGATTTGTTGATAGAGCCACCTTGCAGTTAAATTTGAATCCAGCAATTGTGTAGTTACCACAGGTGAATTGATAGGTGCCAAAAAATACCTTTTATTATCCGAATACATTACAGATACGTGTTTTTTCACTTTGGCGCACTACAGCTTTGTTCATTGAGGCACCTTGCACTTAAATGTGAATACAGCAATTTTGTAGTCACCACAGGTGAATTGATAGGTGCCAAAAAATACCTTTTATTATCCGAATACATTACAGATACGTGTTTTTTCACTTTGGCGCACTACAGCTTTGTTCATTGAGGCACCTTGCACTTAAATGTGAAAACAGCAATTTTGTAGTCACCACAGGTGAATTGATAGGTGCCAAAAATACCTTTTATTATCCGAATACATTTCAGATACGTGTTTTTTCACTTTGGCGCAGGCCAGCTTTGTTGATAGATCTACTTTGCAGTTAAATGTGAATACAGCAATTTTGTAGTCACCACAGGTGAATTGATAGGTGCCAAAAATACCTTTTATTATCCGAATACATTTCAGATACGTGTTTTTTTCACTTTGGCGCAGGCCAGCTTTGTTGATAGATTACTTTGCAGTTAAATTTGAATACAGCAATTTTGTAGTCACCACAGGTGAATTGATAGTGCCAAAATACCTCCATTTTATCATCCGAATACATTTCACATACGTTCTTTTTCACTTTGGCGCAGGCCAGCTTTGTTGTAGATTACTTTGCAGTTAAATTTGAATAACAGCAAATTTTGTGAGTCACCAAGGTGAAGTGAAAGGTGCCAAAAATACATTTTATTATCCTTATTCATTTCTGACTGGTGTTTTTTTTCACTTTTGGTCAGTAAGCTCTGTTGAATAGATCTACTTGCAGTTAAATTTGAATCCAGCAATTTTGTTTTAATTTGAGGATTTGTGAATAGCTAGTGATTTGCCGTCATTTTAATAAGAAGGACTTTTCCAAAAACTCTTCATACCTTCTCAATTTTTATATTTTCTGAACATGGAGCAAATTAGGTGGTAAGCGTGCAAAAGAGGGGGTAGGGACATGGAGGTAAGGTAGTACGAGAGAAGGTGCTCCTTCCAGTGCTGGCGACAACACGCTATGCCAGCGGATCGTCAGTTGCAGGGTGGGGGGGGGTGAAATCTGTTCAGGCCTGGTCATGCTGGTCAGGGCTCGTAGAATCTCAGTAGAACGAACAGCGTTCGCCAAATCTGTCCTTGGTGGTTAATGCAACCTGCATTCCAGCAGTCTTACCTCTGTCCTCCCAGTCACGGGCCACAAAATGTCGTCATCAGCTCATCAGCATCCGCCCAACATGAAGCAGCCCAAATGTCAACTCGGTGTAACCCACCAACTGTGGATAATCCATTTCTGAAGACCTCTTTGATGACAAAATGCGGTTGGGGTCAGAAGCATGTTTAAAGATCACAGAGGCAAAGAGGATGATTTTCTCTGCTCTGACGCCAGTTATGATGTTCATCAGAGGAGGAGAAGGAAGCCGGTCAATCGGCAAAAATCCAGGCTGCGTCGGCAACGCTTTGATGCAGTCCCCTCTTTGCTTGTAGCCCGCAGCTCCTGGAGTGCAGAATGTCAGGACAGACGAAGTCCACCTGTGGTTGATAATGATGATGACGACATTGCGGATCCAAACGTGGTCTTGTCAGGCTGAATTTGCTTGCGAACGCTTCATCACTGGACGAGGAGGGAAGACGAGGTGTGGTAGTGTCAGTACGGGTTTTCCGCTCAAAAAGGGAGAGGGCAAGGTCGCAGAAGTCCGCTGATATGATTCCGCCAAAGCCACGGTCAGCGCTACCCCGCTCCTGCTTATCGCCGTCAAAAAGTCCAGGACCTCCTCTATGCTGGGGCCTTTTTGAGAATGCCTCTGATTCACCCAGCGATGTCATATGCGCCTTTGCCGTAATCGCGATATGTAGAGGAAGAACCTTAGGTGGTTAAACCACCACAACATGTCTAGTCACATGCAGCGAAGCATGGTTGGATATGGAGGCAAAACTTGGCCAAAAAAGGCCCAGACCAACGTCGGGCCTCCAAACCACTGTCACCCCTTGTCTCCGCCTCCTCCTCTCCGCCACCACCAAGCGTCCTCAGCTGTCCATGTTCTCTCGAGTCATGATCAGGATCATGCTCCGCTTCAGCCTCACCGTCGCGCCCGAGTACCACATGCCACCCCCGAGACCCATCCTACCCCTCTCCTCCCGCCAGTTTGATGCTGCACGCCGTACAGCGGCCAGTCTAGCAGCCAGGCTTTGTCTTCCAGGTTTGGGAGCAGAAGGAACACTTTAACCCAAAAACTATCCCAAAAGCCAAAAAGCTCTGAATGTCGGCATTGCCAGGTTATTGGCCTTGGAAATGTTGCCTTTCTGTCTGGTGGGACACGATGGGTTCCGCCACGTCATGGCCCTTGCCTGCCCCAATACCAGATGCCGAGCAGCATTTAGTTGGCCAGAAAATCCGTCCCTCCCTTGCCACGCCACGTGTCATCTAAAATTGCAAGCGCGTTGTCTGCATCTGTCGGCCGGAAAAGTCCATCTGACCACGACACATGGACTAGAAGCACGGCCAAGGCCGCTATATCTCTGTGACAGCTCACTGGGTGAGCTGGGTGGATGTCTCTGGTGAGGGGGTGACGGTGGCTCAGGCTCGGCCACGCTCTTCAAAACCGCAGGATGGTGCAGGGTTCTTTCCCCCAAGGTCTCTGGATGGCATACGTGCCCAGAGAAACCGTGGCCGTGGTGAAATTGAATCTGTCTTGGAGACGTCCACACACAGGTCAGGAGCTGTGGACGGCTCTCCACAAGAGGACCGAGCGCTGGCCTTGGGTGCAGAAACGATCTGTGCCAGGCAAGGTGGTGTTCGATAAGGGCGAAATTGCTGGCCGCCCTTAAGATCGGGTAGGCTGGAGCACATCCCTTGCCTGGCACATGTCATGAACCTTTGTCGTCCAGAAATTTCTAATGAGCTACCCCGGTCTGGACTGCCTTCTGAGGAAGGCTCAAGTCTAAGTTCGCACTTCCGCCGTTCGCACCCGGCTTGTCCCCGCATGGCTGCGTTGCCGCGTCAGCTCGGCCTCCACGTCAAGTTCTATTGTTGACGTGGAAACACGCTGGAATTCCACCTCCATCATGCTCCAGCGGATTGTGGCAGCAGCGCAATGCCAGTTAGCAGTAGAAGTGACACATGGGGATGGACAGCAGCGGTGCGGAACCCAGGGTGATGAGCCACCGAGAGTGGAGGCAGGTGAAAGAGTCTGTACATCCTTGCCAGTTTTGAAGAAGCACAAATGGTCAGTGCGGACAATGCCCTTGTCGCATGAGCATTGTGGTGATCTTAGTTCTGACGATGTGAAACACTCTGAAACAACAGGTCCCGCCAGCGATGGAGGAGGAGACGGACCACAGATGCGGACACGGAGCTTTCTATCCGTCAAATCCACAAGGGCCCGACAGTTTCACAATTTCATCGGTTCTTCATTAGGCAGTGGTTGGTTCGGGGTCCAGGGCTAGTGCAAGGTGGGCCATCAGCTCTCAGGGTGCATCTTACTTAGGCAAGGCATGGCTGTGTTGAAAGCTGTGCCTGGAGGAAGTCGGAGGAGGAGGAGGAAGATATTCCTGACACCGAACGTTACCGACGTCCGTCATGTCTTGAAAAGAGGTGGCGCGAATTTGAGGCGGAGGAGGAAGGATGAGGAAGATCAGTTTGCTAGGCCCTCGACCCAGAGGCTTGGGAAAATCAAGGCTCCATCTCTCCTAGGTGTGCTTGGATGCTCATGTCCTCCAACATGATCCTGCATTAAGGCCATCAAAAATGAACAACAGTTACTGGGTGGCCCACCCTCCTGGGATCCACTGGGTACAAACAAAACTCAGCACTTTCCTTCCACCACCCAATTGAGAGTAAAATTGCAGGAAATGAGACCTTTGTGATTGATCAACTGGCAGACATCTGTTGCGTCTGCTTCACGTTCCCCAAATGTCACAGTGGAACAACATTTTCAGCGACGTGACAGCAGTTAGTGTGACAAGTAGCCGTAGCGGCAGCCTAGCACGCGGCAGGCAAGGTGGAAGAAGCCTAATGGGTGACCTCTGCAATCTTTTATTACCACCTCACCATAACGATGCAATGCAGGGCACACATCCAACACACAGAGGACCAGCTTAAGATCATGGTGCCATGACTATCTGCGTCTCAACACCGATGTTTTTGTAGTGTTCCGGACCCAATTGACTTCTGGGTATCCAAAATGGACGATGGCCCGAGGGCTCGCTGCCTCGCCATTAGAGGTGTTGTCCTGCCAGCAGCCAGGCGTCATATCTGTGCGGACCTTCAGCACAGCTGTGGTAGTCGATTACAGACAAACGCATCCGGCTTTCCACAGTTAATGTGGATCTTTTGACTTTCATCAAGATGAATCAGGCATGGATCTCTGATGGATGTTGTGCCCCAATTGCCGAGGTCACCGATTAGGTTGCCGTCTACTTCCATTCCTCTCTTCAAAACAGAAATGGTCATCTTGAAAAATGTTTTTTTCTAAAATGATCATTTCTGACTGCTATTTTTATTCTTATTCTTCTTCCCAACAGTTCATTTGCTGGTTTTGCTGTGAGGAGTACTGTAAAAAGACAGCAAGGTTTCATGGACAACACCGTATTCCATTTACTTACCTTATCTTTAGAAGTTTTTGCATGTCAATGGTTTTGAGGTCATGTGCTGTGAGATACAGCTATAATTATGGTCTTTGGAAAGAAATGTGGCCATTTTAAGTGGCATTTCTCCCCCACAATTTTTAATAATAGTGGCTGGAGAAGTCATATTTATAATTTTTTGGGGTCATGTTGCTGTGAGATACGCCAATATAATATGGTCCTTTGGAACAGAAATGTGGCTTTTAAGTGGGCATTTCTCCCTAACAATTTTTAATGTGGCTGAGAAGTATATTATATTTTTTTGGGGTCATGTTGCTGTGAGATACAACAATAATCATGGTCTTTGGACAGACATGTGGGCTTTTAGGGGCATTTCTCCTCACAAATTTTTAATAGTGGCTGAGAAGTCATATTTATATTTTTTGGGGGTCATGTTGCTGTGTGAATACAGCAGTAAATCAAGGTCCTTTGGAACAGAAATGTGGCTTCTAAGTGGCATTTCTCCCTCACAATATTTAAACAGTGGCTGAGGAAGTCATTTTTATAATTTTTTGGGGTATGCTGCTTTGAAATGCAGCAATATTCAGGTCCTATTATAAAAAATAATGTTTGTTGCTAACAGACATTTGTTCTTCACAATTGTCCAAAGTGGCTCAAGGGTCATGCTTTGAATTTTTGGGGGATTTTGCTGTGACATGCAGCTATACTACAGGTCCTATTATAAAAAAATGTTGTTTCTAACGACATTTGTTCTTCACATTGTCCAAGTGGCTCAAGGGTCGTGCGTTGATTTTTTGGGGGCTTTTGCTGTGGAAATGCAGCTATACTACAGGTCCTATTATAAAAAAAATGTTGTTTCTAACAGGGACATTTTTTTTTTCTTGTTTTTTTGTTTTGGAGTGTTCTTCACAATTGTCAAAATGGCTCATGGGTCATGTTTGAAATTTTGGGGGGCTTTGTGTGGAATTGAGCTATATACAGGTCCTATTATAAAAAAATGGTGTTTCTAAAACGACTTTGTTCTTCACAATTGTCAAAGTGGTCAAGGGTCATGCTATGAATTTTTTGGGGGGCATTTTGCGGTGAAAAGCAGGTTATACTACAAGGTCCTATTATAATAATGTTTTTTCTACAGACATTTGTTCTTCACAATTGTCCAAAGTGGCTCAAGGTCATGCTTTGAATTTTTAGGGGCATTTTGCTGTGAAATGCAGCTATATACTACAGGTCCTATTATAAAAAAAATGTTGTTTCTAACAGACATTTGTTCTTCACAAATTGTCAAAAGTGGCTCATGGTATGTTTAGAATTTTTGGGGGCATTTGCTGTGACATGCAGCTATTACTCAGGTCTATTATAAAAAAATGTTGTTTCTAACAGACAATTAGTTCTTCACAATGTCAAAGTGGCTCACGGGTCATGCTTTGGAATTTTTGGGGGCATTTTGCTGTGAAATGCAGCTATACTACAGTCCTATTATAAAAAAAAATGTTGTTTCTAACAGACATTTGTTCTTCTCAATTTCTCAAAAGTGGCTCATGGGTCATGTTTTGAATTTTTGGGGGATTTTGCTGTGAAATGCAGCTATATAACAGTCTTTATAAAAATTTTTTTTGTATTAACAGGACATTTGTTCTTCACAATTGTCAAGAGTGGCTTCAAGGGTGATGGTGCTGTCAGAAAACAGGAATAGGTAGGACCCCCCCCCCCAACCTTTTGATTTACTGGACACATATTGCAAATGACTTGTTTTTGCAAGATCTTTAAACATAGTATCAATCCTGTATTGAGCAACCCATTAATAACAATTTAAAAAGAGAAACAAAGGGGGGGTGGGGGAGAACCCCCTTGGTGGGATTCCATCCTATTTTTAAAAATGTGTTTTCTAGAATTAAAACTACTAAAAAAAACTTTGCATGTACAAAATAGCAGGTAAAAAAATTCCTCTGAATTGTACAAGGGGGTGATAAAGAAAACTTGACCAATGTAGGTTATTCAGAGGGACATGGAGATATGGAGCGACGGACAGAGAACAAAGTACAGAGACAATTTCCTCAGCACGTTGGTAAAATGAGGAAAAGAAAGCAAGAAAAGGGCACCTGTGTGGCAACAGGAGCGTTAACCCCAGTATTTCCAAGTGAGCTCAATTGGTCCCACTCATACGGAGGGGCAAGCGTACCCAGGCAGGGACGTATATGTCAGGTGAAAACTTAAAAATGTGTTGAAAAACTCCTTTTTCCGGCACCTTTTTAATCTGGGGTCATGCAGGTTTGGGGTCATGCTACTTTGTGGCCCAGGGACAGGAATAATCAAATGTCCAGTGAAACTAAATTGGGGTTGAAAGACTCCTTTTTTCCGGCACTTTTTAATCTGGTGTCATCATGCAGGGTTTGGGGCTTCATGCTGTGGCCAGACTGGGATAGTTATGTCACTGAAAACTAAAATGGTGGTTGAAAGATCCCCTTTTTCCGTCACTTTTTAATTCTGGGGTCATGAGGTTTGTGGCTCATGCTGTGTCCTAGGACAGGTATAGTCAATGTCCAGTGAAAACTAAAATTGGTGTTGAAAGATCATTTTTCCTTGGGCACTTGTTATTCTGGGGTCATGCAGGTTTGTGGGGCTCATGCTGTGGCCCCAGGAAAGGTATAGTCAATGTCCAGTTCAACTAAAAAATGGTGGTTTGGAAGACTCCTTTTTCGGGCACCTTTTTAATCTGGGGTCATGCAGGTTTGGGGTCCTGCTTGGGCCCAGGACAGGTATAGTCAATGTCCAGTGAAAACTAAACTGGTGGTTCAAAGACTCCCTTTTTCCGGCACTTTTTAAAATCAAGGGGTCATGCAGGTTTGGGGCTCATGCTGCGTTCCAGGACAGGGTTATTCAATGGTCCAGTTCAAGTAAAAATGATGGTCTTCAAATCATACTGCCTTCTGGCACTTTTAAATTTATGGTTGATGCAGGTTTAAGGGGTTCATGCTGGGTGCAAGTCAGGGATAGTGAATGTCTGTGATTTTTTTTCTGTGGGCTTTTATAAACTAAGTGTGTGCCCTAAGATGTAGCACATATCATTGACTGGGGTGGATGTTAATTCCAGATTCTCCAAGCTGTTTGGGTGTAGTGAATGAAGTGTTGTTGCTCTCCATAGTCTTTAATGGGTCATCGATTCATAATTCTACCATCGACCATCTAATTATCTTGTCGATGATGGTCGAGACTATCACCATCTATTTTTTTTTTGTTTTTTATTTTTGTGTTTTTTTTTTCTCTTTTTTTTTTTTTTAGAACGATGTCGATGGACCACGTAATCGCTCAAATACTATTCATCAATTATAAAAAACGCCTGACTTGCTGATGCTTGCCAACAGGGTTTTTTAAATGTTTGCGTTTGCGAGAGGGATCAATTGACTATTTCTCACTGCAAATGCAAATTATTTTATTTAATTAATACTATGTGATTTTCTGGGATTTTATTTTGGAAATTCTATCTCTCAATGTTAAAAAACCAGGGGTGTTTTAACTCCCGGGTACGACAAGCAATGCTAAATGGCCCCCTCAAATTGGGGGGCCCCGGGCCCCGGGGCAGTTTTCACTCTTTTACCCCTTTTAGTTCTGCCCTGCGACCCGGCAGTGAAAAATAACGTTCACTGTGGCGATGCAAGCTGCGGTGCCCGACGCATGCTACCCCTGAAAACCCCGGGGCCCCCCCGGCCCCAGGTTCAGAGGCAGCGTTCCGAAGGGTTCAAACGGAGCTTCCCCTCGCTCCCCTCTTACTTTCCCCTGCCACCCCCTGTATATGTGGGCGGCCGCGGGGGGACTCGGGGGAGCGTTTTGGGAAAGAGGGGAAAAACTATTTCGTATTTTACCTGCCCTGCCTGACTATATAAACCCTCCCCTAAGCCTAAGCCTGCCTATATAAACCCCCTAAGCCTGCCTATATAAAGCCCCCCTAAGCCTAAGCCTGCCTATATAAAACCCCCTAAAACCTGCCTATTAAACCCCCCTAAACAAGCCTGCCTTAAACCCCCAACCTAAGCCTGCATATATAAACCCCCCTATCCTAAGCCTGCTTATATAACCCCCCAAGCCTAAGCCTGCCTATATAAACCATCCTAAGCCTGCCTATATAAACCCCCTCTAGCCTAAGCCTGCCTATATAAACCCAAGCCTAAGCCTGCCTATATAACCCCCCTAAGCATGCCTATATAAACCCCCCTAAGCCTGCCTATATAAACCCCCCTAAGCCTGCCTATATAAACCCCCCTAAGCCTGCCTATATAAACCCCCCTAAGCCTAAGCCTGCCTATATAAACCCCCCTAAGCCTGCCTATATAAACCCCCCAGGCCTAAGCCTGCCTATATAACCCCCCCAAGCCTAAGCCTGCCTATATAACCCCCCAAGCCTAAGCCTGCCTATATAACCCCCCCTAAGCCTGCCTATATAAACCACCCGAAGCCTGCCAAAAGAGACCCACACAAGCCTAAGCCTGCCTATATAAACCCAAGCCTAAGCCTGCCTATATGGCCCCCCGAAGCCCGCCTATATAACCCCCCCTAAGCCTGCCTATATAACCCCCTCCAAGCCTGCGTATATAACCCCCTAAGCCTGCCTATATAAACCCCCCTAAGCCTAAGCCTGCCTATATAAACCCCCCTAAGCCTAAGCCTGCCTATATAAACCCCCTAAGCCTGCCTATATAAACCCCCCTTATGCCCAAGCCTGCCTATACAAAACCCAAGCCTAAGTCTGCCTATATAAACCCCCCAAGCCTAAGCCTGCCTATATAAGCCTAAGCCTGTCTATATAAACCCCCATAAGCCTAAGCCTGCGTATATAAAGCCCCCCCTAAGCCTGCCTATATAAAGCCCCCCCCCTAAGCCTGCCTGTATAAAGTCCCTCTAAGCCTAAGCCTGCTATATAAAGCCCCCCTAAGCCAAAGCCTGCTTATATAAAGCCCCCCTAAGCCTGCATATATAAAGCCCCCCTAAGCCTGCCTGTATAAAGCCCCTCTAAGCCTAAGCCTGCCTATATAAAGACCCCCTAAGCCTATATAGCTCCTATAGTGCGTCTAAAGCTTGCCTACCTAGCCCCACTGAAGCCTGCCTATCTACTTATATGGGGCCATATAGCTAACTAAACCCTGCCTACCTACCTATATGGCCCCTATACCTGTATGGCTCCCTATAGCTACCTACACCCTGCCTGCCTATATGAGGATCCTATTGCCTACCTAAACCTGGCCTATCTGGGGCCCCCTAAAGCCTATCTAAACCCTGCCTGCCTAAATGGACCCCATATAGCCAGGGGGCAGGTGCTGGAAAAGTCAGGATTCTAAGATATTTGTGTCTAAATCTCCAGGGACAAGTGGTCGGGAGACGTCATCATGGTGGTCTGGACCGGATGAGAACAAAAGGGAAAGTCAACGACTTGGGGGCGTGGCCGGCAGCCGCAGGAGATGGACGCCTGAGAACTGAGCTCCTGAGAAGAGAACCGAAAACAAGAAATTGCCCTAGGATTTCTAAGCCCTAAATGGGTAAGAAGAAGGCCCACCTGAAGCTGAGAACCCCTGGGAGGCTTGCATCTTGGCCGGCAGCAGTAACGGCTCTGGACGCGTTCCTGCTTAGAGCACAGCCGAACGCCGCACTTCCGCCTGCTCCGGCGCCATCACCGCGTGGTCTCTCTCACTCTGCTACGGCCGCACTGAGCACAGGCGCCCTCCTCACTCCTCGCCGGCCAGGAACGAGAACCTTCACCGCGGCAAAGGGACCGTCCGACACTTCTGCATAGCAGCTTGACTTACAAAGGCGCCAGCAGGTATTGCCCTCCAGCTCCTGCTTGTTCACCTCCCCCCTGGAAGTGCCCCTGCCTCACTCCCTGCTTCCACAGCCTCCCTGCTCATACCCAGCTATGGCTGCATCTGGGGCCTCACAGGCCGGGCCCTTAATGGCACCTCAGGCTACATTGGCCACCACTCAGGACTGCTTGACTCCCTCTGACCCCCCTCTCTACAAGCCTAGTGGGTCAGGGGAGTATGTGAGTCATGACTCTCCTTCCCACTCTCATAATTTGGACTCTGGCAACGGTCCTCTGTCCTGGCAGGGCTCCCCTGCATTTTCTCCAGCCCCTCACAACCCGGGGCTTTCACACCCTCCACCATGGGCCGAGCTACTTCAACAGCTCCCTACCAGAGGAGAGCTGAGACTCCTTTTAACTGATGTTAAGAATGCAAGCAAGGAGGACATATCTCCACTCAGGCAAGATATTAAAATGATAGCTTCTAGAGGATGACCACGACAATACCGGGAAATACATTGCCCAGATCCATCCTGCTATCTCTGCACAAATGTCTACCGTCAAAGAAATGGCGCGCCATTTAGAGGATCTCGACAAAATAGGTCGGCGAAACAACATAAGGATCCGAGGCCTCCCGGAACCCCAGGGCGATGAAAATTTACAGGTCTTAGACTCTTTGTTCTCCCAAGTATTGGGGCCTGCCTCCCCGCCACTTTCAAGCTTGATAGGGCACATAGAGCGCTGCGCCCTAAAGGTTCTTCTCCTCTTCCCAGAGACATTATTTGTTGTCTCCATGACTATACCCTGATGGAAGCCATCATGGAGAAGGCAAGGGGTATACGCACCTTGGAATTTCGTGGTTCCATGATCCAACTCTTCCCAGTATAACTGGTTTTCCGCATTCTTTTTTCTCTATCTTGGATAAGAGACAACTAACTTACCCATTGTTTATATTTTTCCCTAATTTCCCCCTGATGAATTTTCCTTTGTGGGGGTTTTTTAAAAATTTTTAACCCCCCCTTTTTATTTTTTTTTTTATTTTTCTTTAAATATTAATTTTAAAATTAATTTTAAAAACCCCCCCCCCCCCCCCGTTTTTTCCCCTTTTTTTTTTTTTTGTCCCAAGGGTTTTTTTTTTTTTTTTGGTATAAAGTGAAAAATCAAGTTATCCTGATTTTGCCCCCACCTTTTCAATTAGCCGGCCCCCACCTTGTGCAAAATTGAAAATTTAGACTTAGCAATAAAGCGCTTGGCACGCCTATTTTCCTGAATTACAAAGCAAGGGCTGTTCAATTTCCATTTTAGAAATACCACCTCAGGAAAGATTTTAAGGGGTGTTACAAAATTTTACCTGGGAAAATGTTTCATCAAAATTAATTTTTCCCCGACATTATTGGGGAATTAAAAAAGGGAAAATTACAAACTGAACACTTGCATTTACCCCATTTAAAAATTTTAAAATGGAATATAACGTCACGGCCCCCTCCGTCCCCGGCCCGCGGGCCGCGGGCGCCCCCCTGACCCCTGTCCGGGGTGTCCCCCGGGGTCGGGTGCCGCCGCTGGCCAGGGACGAGGGGGTGCAATGCCGGCTCCCTAACCGCTCCCGTGCCCTCCGCTCCTTTTGCCGGGCCGGGGGCGCTGCCGTGTCCTAAGGCGGCCGTTCCGTGGATTTAAAAAAGGGCCCCCGCGCCCCGTTAATTGCTAATTTCTTGGCGTTCTCCTACTTAAGGTACGTCCCCCTAAAAAATCCTTGCGGATCTAGTTGCCTCGTGCCCTTTGCCCAAAACGTTCCCCAAAGGTATTCTCGCCTTTCCGGTGTTTTCCAGACCTCTTGCTACTTTCTCGACTCCGCCTCTGCCGCCTGCCCCCACCTTCCTGCTGTCCCGACTAGAACCTTTGCCGCCTGTCCTGACCTGCTGCCCCGCCCCCCGAATACGTTTTTCGGGGGTACGATTCGCCCACGCTGCACCTGGGGTCATGCAAGCAAGTCAGAGGGGGGACGACCTGGGAGCCTCACCCGCACAAGTCCACCCGCTTTGCGGCGGCTCTGGTGAAAAAAAGGGGGGGCTTAGATTCCCTTCCCCGGCGTGGGTTAACTACTACTTTTTTTGGGGGTTTGATACAGGGCTCTGTGGTTGTCAAAGGTGGAAAAGGCTGATACTAATTGGGGTTTAATTTGCCTTCTTATATGTGGCTTTTATTTTCCCGAAAATTTTTTATGCTTTACCCGTCTCGTAAAACAGATAGGGGGATTGTACATGACTTATCCTGGACCCCGTCTCTATCTTTCCCCTGGGTTTTTCCCTCATTAAAGTGAGTTATATTTATGCATACATCTTTTTGTTTTTTCCTTGATGTTCCGTATTTGTTGTTTTCAACTGCATTTTTTTTCCCTGATGAACCCCAGTACTAGGGGGAAACCCTTGGAATTTGGGGAAAAATTTTTTTTTCGTTTTGATATCTTTCCTTGAGCATCATCAATTCATAGTATTATTGAAAATCAAACGTATATTGTTGTTGTATTGTTATTTATCACAGCACTTTTTTGGTTTGTGCACTCATTTGTGGTATATGTGTTTTTTCTTTTTTTCATTTAGATGTAGACTAGGGACAGGGTTAGTTTTAGGTTCCATGTGGGGGCGCCCTTATTGGGCGCGATTTCCCATTTTTGAGGCAGACAGGTCTTTGATAGGGTATATTTGAGGGTGTCTTTTCGTTTTCTTTCTCAATTCTTATTTATTTTTATTAAAAGTTATGTTTTATGTATCTTTATTCTAGGTGTTATACCTGTAGTTGTTTTGGTTTAACTACCATCGCTTGCGGTGGTCCGGCGGATCCACTACCCAGCCCTTACAATAACAATAGCGGAATGCCTTGTGCAAAATTGAAATATTTGATTTCTAATTTTTCTGCCATGTCACCCTGTTCTAGGAACACCCACATGTCACCCTAGGATTTGGCTTGCCCCTGCTACACGCCATAGGAGAGACATAGCGGCCTGTTTTTGAGAATGCCTAGTTTGTTGAAATACATAGCATGTCCTGACAATTGCACATGCAGTGATGTGAAATAAATTATGAAACACCCTAATGTCGCCCCATTTTAGAAAGTATGCCCCTTAAGGAACATTTTAAGGGTATGTCCACACCGTGTTTTTGGAGCTGCGTGCTTGGATGTGTGTTGGATGCAGCAGGATCGCACCTTATAGTTTATTATATGGCTCCTGCTGTGTGTTTCGGTCCAAGAATTGACATGTCAATTCTTGGAACGGATCCGAAAGACATATCCGAAAGACACAGTGAGATACGCTCCGGTGATCACTCATGTGAACGCTGATGTGTGTCTCGTTAAAAGCAATGTAAAATCACATTGCTATTTGTTAGCTGCGTGTTTGCGTCCGTTTGGGGACCGACAGATGGATCCAAACACGCAGCTCAAAAGCGTATTTTACACGGACGAAAACACACCATGTGAACATACCATTAGGCCATGTCCCCACGGCACGGTTTTCGGCCGTTTTTTCAGCGGTTTGCGGTTTTTCAGACCACCTGAAAAACCGGCCGAAAATGAGCACAATTCTGCTCTATGGAAAACCCGTGCAGCAGTCCCCACTGCACGGGTTTTGCCGTCGGACGGTTTTGCCGCCGGCGGTCCGGCGGCAAAACATTGTAGGAGCACAATCTTCAGTCCGGCTTCCGGACTGAAGATGTGCTTCTCAATGGGAGGGCTCTTCTCCGCTCATCGCGGAGAAAAGCCGTCCCCCCCGCGGCCGTGGGGACGGCCGCAAAACAGGCCGGTATTTGTCCACTGCCGTGTGGATGCGCCCTTAGGGGTGTAATTAAAATTATGACCTGACAGGCGTTTCATAAAATTAATTCCCAGATATCTTTGTGCATTAAAAGGCGAAAAATGCAAACTGACATTTTTCTGGACACTCCATGTTACCGCACAATAAAATCTATGAAAGGTTCGGTGCTTCAGAGAACGGTGCAAATAAAAAAAAAGAATAACAGAATGCTACAACTAGTAATCCATAGACGAGTGGTACAGGTTAAAGCATTCTTTTATGCAGAGGCCGGGCTTATCAGAGCAGGTTTCACACTGGTAAGTTGTATCTTTTCTAATTCCCCTTTGGTAGCACGCTCTGCACTTTTTTAAGTGTTTTGTGTGTGGGGATGTGTAAAACGTAGTTGCCTTAACACGTGTCTTGTTTGTGGTTGGTGTTTGTCGTGCTTGCACTCCTGTGGGGGAATTAACTTTTGTTATAAAATAAAAAAAGTTAAATTATGAAAAAAATGTACTAAAACAAAAAAATAAAATGAAAAAGTACTATAAAAAAAACCTGAACCCCAAATAACGGATGTCAGTAAAAATTACAGATGACATTTCCAACCAGTATTTTCACTGTGCCGTGTGAACGGCCCCTAAGTGTTTTGCAGCAGCAGACCTGCAGGAGATATCCAACGAGAGTGGGGAAAAGCCAGCTATATTAGGTCAGTGACTCTATGTTACTGACACTTGCAGTAGCTGCTAGAATAGATGCTATGTGGTTAAGTATGGGTTGGCTGACCAGCACTTTTGAGGTATCCCACACAAAATTTTAACACCCTCTGCTCCCCAGTATTTTGGGCAAAAAGATGACATACTGGAAAAATATCAAATAAGAGGGACACCTCAAAGTTGCTGAACAGTCCGCCCCATCAAGTAGTGGAGTCACAGGCTGTAAGCCAGCATGGTGCAGAACATGTATCTGTATATACAGTTATAATACCAGCAACCACCCCTCTCATACATAGAAGGCATTTGAGTGGTTATTTTATTTGTATTTTTCACATTTGTGTAGTCTCCCCATGTATTATACTGTGGCTTTTTTGCATACTGGTGTGAATTGGTACTTATTTGATGTGCAGTTTTTTATCAGTCAGCTGCTCCCCTAGTGGAGGGTTGTGTGAACTTTTGCTCATTAGTAGGGATGAGCGATATTATCGACAAAAGTTGATATCGGCACGATTTTTAGGCTGATCGGAAATTGCCGATCACGCGATATTTTAGGTGACAATCTTACAGATAATCTATTACTATCGCGCCATTTTCAGCGTGTCCTGTCATTTTGGATGACAGCCAATCATCTCTGAGGATAGAGTGGGGTGAGGAGGATGTACAACGTCACCACTTTGTGGTGTATGGATCTCATTGGCTGCAAATGTCACGTGACCTCGTTTTATCCATGCTGCTGCATTTCGGGTTTGAGGTTAAACTCTGTCTATCACACTTCACAGCAGGACGTGTCTCTCTGTGTTTAAACCAATAGCTGTTCTAACAGCTCTGATAGTCACTTCTAATACAAGAAACCATCCACCTACAGCTTAGAATAGATTTAGATTAGAGAATTGCATTTCTTATTTAGTTAGAGAAAGTTTTAAGGCTATCTACTGGTGTGTGTAGCCACGGGGCAGTCCATGTGTCTCAGTTTGGCGCAAAGAATCCAGTTGTACGCATATTGTGTTCTACATATTTCCTATTAAATTACGCTTAAAGCCCAGTGGGCAAAGGGCGCCATATTAATCCATATAAAAATTTAAATACTCTTATTGCAGTCCCGTGTGTCTCAGTTTGGCCAAAGATTTCATGAAACGCATATTGTGTTCTACATATTTCCTAGTAAATTACGCTTGTAGTCAGTGGCGCGAAGGCTGCCATATTAATCCATATAACTTTTTAATGCTGCTATTTCACTCAGTGAGTCTCAGTTTGGCGCTAATCGTGTATTTGTACGATAGTTTGTTGAAAACTATTAATTGCTAGTCCTACTGGGCAGTTGTAAATCTCAGGGACTGAAGGAAGAACACCAGACCGTTGGAAATTAGAGGGATTTAAGAATAAGAATAAGAATTTAAGAATAGCTGTGATTTGCTGTCTTTCAATAAGAGACTGTCAAAAACTCTTCCATACCTTTTTACATTTTTATCTTTCTGAACATGGAGCGAATTGCAGGTAGTAAGCAAGCAAAGAGGGGTGTAGGACATGGAGGTAGAGGTGTAACGGCTGGGTAGTGGATCCACTGGACCACCGCAAGCGATGGCAACAACCACACCAGGGAGCGAAGTCTAAGTAGGTCCCGGTTTTCACCAGAGCCCGCCACAAAGCGGAATGGACTTGCTGCAACGGGATTCTACCAGGTCGCTAGCCCTGATGCGGCGGGCTTGCGGTGGCAGCCGAGGTGCAGCGAGGTACAGAATCGTGAGACAAGTATCGTAGTCATGGGCAGGGTAGAAGGTCAGGGCAGGCGGCAGAGGTTCGGAGTCGAGAAAAGTAGCAAGAGGTCTGGTACACTGCAAGGCAAGAACACACTTAAAGAACGCTTTTTCTAGGGCACGAGGCAACATAGATCCACCAGGGAAGCACCGTGGGTCGAACCAATATATAGGGGCAGCGCCCGGCAATTAGCCATTTACTGGCACGCTGGCCCTTTAAATTTACAAGCACGAGCGGGCGCGCGTGCCCCAGCCAGCGGAGGACGTGGACGGAACAGGAACGTGGAATGGTGAGTACAGAGGGCGAGTGCGCCCGCGGCTCGTCCCGCGGCCAGCGGCGCTACCCGTCCCGGGCAGGGACCCTGGGGAGAAGGCACGGGTGCGCCCGCGGCCCGGAGCGCGGCGTTGCCCACTACAGTACCCCCCCCCCCTTAGGTCTCCCCCTCTTCTTAGGCCAAAAGAACCTGCGAATAAGATCTTGGTTCAAAATGTTATATTCCGGTTCCCAGGTTCTCTCTTCGGGACCAAAGCCTTTCCAATCGACAAGAAAGAACCGCTTACCCCTGACGGTCTTCATGGCCAAGATGTCCTTAACTTCAAACACATCTGAACACTCTACCACCGGGACGCACCCCCCGAATCCCCCTTGAGAGTACCGGTTCAAGACCAGGGGCTTTAGGAGGGAAACGTGGAAGGCGTTCGGAATCCGGAGAGATGGGGGTAGGCAGAGCTTGTAGGACACCGGGTTCAGCTGTCGCAGTACTCTGAAGGGTCCCAGAAACCTCAGGCCCAATTTATAAGTGGGGATCTTGAGGCGTACATATCTGGAAGAAAGCCACTCCTTGTCCCCTGGGAGGAATGTAGGAGAAGGTCTCCTTCTCTTGTCAGCCTGGGTCTTCATGCGGGGCCGAAGCCTGGAGTAAGGCATGTCGGGTCTCCCGCCAAACGGCCTTGATATCCCGAACTTGGTTGTCCACAGCGCGAACCTCGGAAGCCGTAGCCAAGGGGAGGGGAGGGGACGACCATAGACCACGAAGAATGGAGAAACACCCGTAGCAATAGAGACCCGATGGTTGTAGGAGAACTCGGCCCATGGAAGCAGCTCGGACCAATTGTCCTGTCGACCGGATACAAAATACCGCAGGTATTCCCCCAAAAATCAATTTAAACTCTCTCCACTTGTCCATTTGTCTGGGAATGATAGGCAGAAAAAAAGTCCCACTTGACTTGCAAGCGAGAACACAGGGCACGCCAAAACCTGGACAAATTGGCGCCCTGATGGGAGACGATGTGCGGGGTAACCCATCAGACGAAAAATTTGATGGAAAGAAATGACCTGCCAATTGGGAGCCGAAGGAAGACCATGAAGGCACGAAGGGGACATCTTCGAGGATCGGTCCGTGACCACCCAGACGACAGAATTTCCTGAAGAAGAAGGAAGGTCTGTGATGAAATCCATGCCAATATGTGTCCATGGGGACCCCGGGGACAGGTAGAGGGACTAAGAACCCCAAAGGGCCTAGGCTTGGACCTTTGTTCCGAGCACACGTGGCACGGGAGAGAACGAAATCCTTGACATCCTGGAGCAGAGTTGGCCACACAGTAGTGCCGTGAGATAAGAGCAAGGACTTCCGTATGCCGGGGTGCCCGGGCCAGAAGAGAACTATGCCCCAATTCCAGAATTTTCCTCCTGAGTGCTGGACGTACGTGGGTCTTGCCTTGTGGACACAAACGAAGATCTGCAGGACCCAAACGTGAAACAGCCGTTCAGGGGCAATGATGTGCTGAGATAACAGGTTCCTTTCCAGCAACGTTCCCGAAGCACGGGAGAGGAGTCTGCCTTTACATTTTTTTCGGCTGGACGGAAGTGGATCTTGAAGTCAAAACGGGAGAAAAAGAGGGACCACCTGGGCTGGTGAGGATTTTAAAAGTTGGGCCGTCTGGAGGTTCTGGAGGTTGTTGTGGCCGTGAAGACTCAAATGGGTTGTCGAGCTCCCTCCAGTAGATGTTTTCCATTTTTCCAGAGCCCAAATTTTATGGCCAACAGTTTCCCGATCTCCGATGGCATAATTACGTTCCGCCGGTGAGAAAGGTCTTAGAAAAGAAACCACATGTGAGCGTCTTGCCTTTGGGGTCCTTTTGAGTAAGGACCACCCCCGCTCCCACAGACGAGGCATCCACCTCTAGGCAGAAGGGTCTCTCCGGATCAGGGCGGACCAAGGTGCGGAGGAAAAAGCAGACTTCAGTTCGGAGAATGCACCTTCGGCTGCTGGAGGCCAACATTTCGGGTTTGCGTTTTTCCTCGTGAGAGCCACGATGGGAGCCACCTGTGTGGAGAAATGGGGAATGAATTGCTGGTAGTAATTGGTGAATCCCAGGAAGCGTTGTATCGCCCGAAGGCCGACAGGTCTTGGCCACTGCTGTATCGCAGAGAGTATAGCTGGGTCCATCTGTAGACCCCAGTCGGAGACTATATACCCAAGAAACGAAGGCTGGCCTGGTGGAACCGACACTTCTCCAGCTTGGCATACAGTCGGTAGTTCCACAAATGTCGCAGAACCTGGCGCACCTTTACCCGATGAGACTGAATGTCTGGAGAGAAAATTAGGATATCGTCCAGATATACTATGACGCAGGTGTAAAGCAGATCCCTGAAGACGTCATTCACAAATTCTTGAAATACAGCTGGAGCTTTGCATATCCCAAAGGGCATCATGAGGTATTCGAAATGCCCGTCACGAGTATTAAATGCCGTTTTCCACTCGTCCCCCCTCTCGAATTCTGAGGAGGTTGTAGGCCCCCCGTAGGTCCAATTTAGAATAGACCTTCGTTCCCCGGAGTCGATCGAAGAACTCGGAGATCAGCGGTAGAGGATAGCGATTCTTCACCGTGATTTTGTTTTGCCCTCTGTAATCTATACACGGACGAAGTGAGCCATCTTTTTTCTGTTCAAAGAGGAACCCGGCACCGGCTGGAGAGGAAGATTTATGAATAAAACCTTTCTGTAGGTTCTCCTGTATATAGGCCGACATGGCCTGAGTCTCAGGTACGGACAGCGGGTAGACCCTTCCCCGCGTAGGGCTGGTACCGGGGAGGAGGTCAATCGGACAGTCATACGGCCGATGGGGCGGCAGCATCTCAGCCTGTTTCTCCGAGAATACGTCCCCAAAGTCCTGGTACTCCGCTGGCAGACCTGGCAGAGACTTCAAGGATGACTGTGGAGAAGAGGTGGGCATCGGGCGTGGTACCACCAAACAGAGGTCCTGGCACTCCGATCCCCAACGCAAAACCTCGCCTGTCTTCCAATCAAGCGCAGTGGAGTGACGTTGCAGCCCTAACAGGATCGCCGAGGAAGCACGAGGCAGAGTGTGAAACGAGATCTTCTCCTTGTGCAAGACCCCTACACGGATTCACACTGGCCGGGTAATGAATGGACTGGAGTCACTCAGAAGCTCCCCACTGACAGAAGAAATAAGCAGGGGCTTCTCCAGATGGATCACTGGCAGGCGGTAACGGGACACCAAGGAAGCAAGAATAAAGTGCCCGGCAGTGCCAGAGTCCAGGAAGGCAGAGACCTGGAGTGATAGACCGGCATCCGTCGCTACCTCCACTGGCAACATCAATCGTGGAGAGGGAGAATTAGCACCTACGGCTCCTAGGTGCGAGCGTTTCCCGAGCGCTGGGGACGCTGCGGACAGCCTCTGAGGAAATGGTCCGGACTGGCGCAGTAGAGGCAAAGATTCTCCACCCTGCGGCGGGACAGCTCTTCATCCGACAAGTGGGTCCGGTCCACCTGCATGGGTTCCTCGTTGTAGACCTGTTGAAGTGGCAGCGGAGACCTCTGGAACACAGGGCCCAGACGAGGTAGTCGGCAAGGTCGTGCCGAGTCACGTTCCTGGCGAAGCTCCTCCTGTCTCTCCGTGAAATGCACATCTATGCAAGTGACCAGGTGGATGAGTTCGCCCAGGGAAGACGGAAGATCTCTGGCAGCAAGTGCGTCCTTCACCCTGCAGGACAGACCTTTCTTGAAAGTGGCACAGAGTGCGGCATCGTTCCAGGACAGCTCAGACGCTAGGGTGCGGAACTGGACCGCATAGTCACCTACGGTGAAGTCCCCCTGACGAAGGCTCAGGAGCACCGTCTCGGCAGAAGACGCACGCGCTGGCTCCTCGAAAACGCTGCGGAATTCTGAGAGGAAGGCCTGTAGGTCCACTTTCACATGGTCGTTCCGGGCCCAAAGGGGTGTCGCCCAAGCCAGGGCCTTTTCAGATAGCAGGCTCACCACAAACGCCACCCTTGACCTTTTCATGGGGAACTGGACGGCCATCAGCTCCATGTGCATGGAGCACTCAGTAATAAAACCTCTGCAAAGCTTCGGGTCCCCATCGCACTTGGTGGGCAATGGTAGGCGAGGCTTCGGGCCTATGCCAGCGGGACGGCCGGAGGAGATAGAATCACTGGCGAAGAAGACGGTTGCGGTTGCTGGGATGCCAAGTGTTGTCGCATTATGGCGGACAGCTGGCCCAATTGCTGTGCCTGTTGCGCTATCTGCTGCGACTGCTGGGCAACAATGGTCGTAAGATCCACAAGACTTGGCAGGGGCACCTTGGAGGGATCCATGGCTGGATCTAACTGTAATGGCTGGGTAGTGGATCCACTGGACCACCGCAAGCGATGGCAACAACCGCACCAGGGAGCAGAGTCTAAGTAGGTCCCGGTTTTCACCAGAGCCGCCGCAAAGCGGGATGGACTTGCTGCGACGGAATTCTACCAGGTCGCTACCCCTGACGTGGCGGGCTTGCGGTGGCAGCCGAGGTGCAGCGAGGTACAGAATCGTGAGACAAGAATCGTAGTCGTGGGCAGGCAGGAAGGTCAAGGCAGGCGGCAGAGGTTCAGAGTCGAGAAACGTAGCAAGAGGTCTGGTACATGGCAAGGCAAGAACACACTTAAAGAACGCTTTTTCTAGGGCACGAGGCAACATAGATCCAGCATGGAAGCACCGTGGGCCGAACCAATATATAGAGGCAGCGCCTGGCAATTAGCCAATTACTGGCGCGCTGGCCCTTTAAATTTACAAGCACAAGCGCGTGCACGCCCTAGAGAGCGGGCACGTACGCCCCGGCCAGCAGAGGACACGGACAGAACAGGAACATAGAGCGGTGAGTACAGAGGGCGAGTGCGCCCGCGGCTTGTCCCGCGGCCAGCGCCGCTATCCGTCCCCGGCAGGGACCCTGGGGAGAGGGCACGGGTGCGCCAGTGGCCCGGGGGGCTGGAGCGTGGCGTTGCCCACTACAAGAGGTACGAGAGAAGGTGCTCCTTCCAGTGCTGGCGACACACAAGCCAGCGGATAGTCGGTTGCAGGACCGTCAGGCCTGTCATCGCTGGGTCGGTGCCCTGTGAATCTCAGTAACGAACAGCGTCGCCAATCTGTTCTAAAATGGTGGTTCAAAGACTCCTTTTTCTGGCACTTTTTAATCTGTGGGTCAGACAGGTTTAAGGGTCATGCTGAGTTCCAGGACAGGGATAGTCAATGTCC
Source organism: Phyllomedusa bahiana (assembly GCA_025379985.1). NCBI lineage: Eukaryota > Metazoa > Chordata > Amphibia > Anura > Hylidae > Phyllomedusa > Phyllomedusa bahiana. Next base: position 45,613 of record JAODAL010009811.1, read on the forward strand.
AGTTCAACTAAAATGATGGTTCAAAGAACACTGCCGTCGGGCACTTTTTAATTTGTGGGTCATGCAGGTTTAAGGGTCATGCTGTGGTACAGGACAGGGATAGTGATTAGTCCGTGACTTTTTTCTGTTGACTCTTGTTGCCTAATTGTCTTGCCTAAGATGTAGCACGTATCCAGTTTACTGTTGTGAATGTTAATTCCAGCTTCTCCACCCCTGTTTGGGTGTAAGAATGAAGCTGTTGTTCCTCTCCCATAGACTTTAATGGTCATCGGCGATAATCTGTTATCGATTATCGGCTATCGTCATGATAATTGACAATATCGACTATCGACTTGATAACAATAGTTGACACAATCGCTCATCACTATTCATTAGTAATCTGCACCTGTTTTGTCTTTCCCAGGTAGCACTGGGGCTTTTGTTGTCTGCAACTGGGTTAGTTTATAGTCCATCCATTGAGCTGCAATGGTGGCCTTGTGGTTGTTTTTGTGGTTTCTGGGATTTTTCTATAAATGTGGAGTGTATGAATGACTCCGGTGCTGTCCAGCAGAAAGTGGGAGGTATTTTTCCGGTGTTATGGAACAGGTGGGGGAAAAGTAAATTCCCTGAGGTAACAAGAGCAGCAAGAAAAAGGTTAGAAGGTTCCTCTGTGTAGGTGATTTGACACGGGACAGAGGTTTGTGCAGGGTGAAAAGACCTACGGCCTTCATGATTGGGGCGGTGGGGGTGGAATGTGGCAGAGAGATCTGCCAATAGTTGGGTTACAGCAGGAGATTTGTAGGAGTGTGCCACCAAGGGCCAGATCTTGCAGAGAAAAGCCAGCTATATTTGGTCAGTGACTCTGTTACTGACACTTGCAGTAGCTGCTAAAATAGATGCTATGTGGCTAAGTTTGGGCTGGCTTTTCCGGAACGACTATAGCGTTGGGTGGATGGCCTTTCCCACATTCACGGATAGCTTTTGGCAGGGACCTTAAAAGCCTCTTTCTCCAGATATCAGGGTGGTGTGTTTGCCTATCTGAGATTGGGAACAACGTCGGAGCTGAAAGGAGCTTGTATCCCATCATATGGTGTGAGAAAGTGTTTTGTAGTGCTGAACGATAGGATCAGACCACTGGTAGACAGGGCCTTTGTGTGTGAAATTAGTGGCAAAAGGCCAGGGACTTATGTTTATGGTTTTGTTTATGTGATGTGGATTGCTGTAACCTGTGCCTGAGTAATGCTGCCTGAGGCCAGTGTGGACCTATAGCCCTATGTCTGATTGGCATTCTACTTAACAAAGTGGCAATCCATGAGCTAAGAGACCATGATGGCGTCTTAGTGCAAGTGAGTGCTTACAATACATACACACATATTTACACAAATACAGTTAAAACCAGGAGTTTATAACATTATATAAAAAGACACATATGCATGTCACTATCTGACATTAAATCAGAATAAACCTTACCTGTTTTAGGTAAGTTAGGATTACCAAAATTATTTATATTTGCCAAATGCCACAATAATTAGAGAGATAATTTTGAAGGCATTTTTATTTCTTTCTGCAAAGTCAAAAGTTTACATACAAAAGGATTACTATGCCTTTAAACATTTTGGGACAGCCCACATGATGTCATGTCTTTGGAAACTTATGATAGATTTATTGGCAACATCTGAGTTAATAAGAGACAGAACTGTGGTTGTATTATTTAGCTCACCAGAAACACACTACTTCTGTGTGTAACATCATGGGAAAGTCTAATGGAATCAGCTCAGATATCAGGAAGAGAATTGTGGGCTTGAACAAGAATGGATCATCTTTGGGTGCAACTTTCAAATACCTGAAGGTGCCTCATTCATCTGTACAAACAATTATATGCAAGTGCAATCAAGATGAGAATGTCCAGCCAACACACTGCTCAGGAAGGAGATGGGTTCTGTGTCTCAGAGATAAATGTGCTTTGGTCATTATCCACAGTGAAACGAGTACTGTATCTTCATGGGCTGAAAGGCAACTCTGCCAGGAAAAAGCTATTACACCAAAAGAAACATATAAGAGCCAGATTAATGTTCGCAAATACACACAGGAACAAAGACCTACATTTTTGGAGACATGTCCTGTAGTCTGACAAAACTAAAATTGAAGTGTTTGGCAAAAATAAACATTGTTACGTTTGGAGGAAAAAGGGAGAAGTTTGGAAGCCTAAGAACACCATCCTAACTGTGAAGCACAGGGGTGGCAGCATCATGTTGTGGGGTTATTTTTCTTCAGGAGGGACACATAATAGATGGCATCATGAGGAAAGAAGATTATGCGGAAATACTGAAGCAACATCTCAAGACATCAGCCAGGAAGTTAAAGTTTGGGCAGAAAGCGGTATTCCAAATGGAGAATGACCCAAACGGGTTACAAAGTGGCTTAAGAATAACCAAGTCAATGTGTTGGAGTGGCCATCACAAAGTCCTGATCTCAATCCTATTGAAAATTTATGGGCAAAGCTGAAAAGGCAGGTGCGAGCAAGGCAACCTACAAACATGGCTTAGTTACATCAGTTCTTTCAGGAAGAATGGTCCAAAATTCCTACCAACTATTGTGAGAAGCTTGTGGAAGGATATCTAAAATGTTTAACCCAAGTCATACACTTTAAGGGCAATGCTACCAAATACTAATGAAATATATGTAAACTTTTGACTTTGCAGAAAGTAATAAAAATGCCTTAAACATTCTCTCTCTCTCATTATTCTGGCATTTTGCAAATATAAATAATTTTGGTAATCCTAATTGACCTAAAATGGGTAAGGTTTATTCTGATTTCATGTCAGATGTTATGGCAGATAGTGAGTGGATCCACTGGTAACGGCCACTACAAGGAGCGGAGTCTAAGTGGGTCCTGGTATTCACCAGAGCCCGCCACAAGGCAGGATGGGCTTGATGTGGCGGGATTCCACCAGGTCGCTACCCCTGATGTGACTAGCTTGCGGAGGCAGCCGAGGTGCAGTGGGGTACAAACTCGTCGGGCAAACTCGTAGTTGGAGACAGGCAGGCAGGTCAGGGCAGGCGGCAAAGCTTTGTGGTCGGTATACAGAAGCAAGTGGTTCGGTACACGGGAATCACGGACGAGGCTTCTGAATGCTTTCTCGATAGGCATAGAGCACTAAAGATCCGGCGGGGTAATGTTGAAGGTGGAGACATTATATAGGGTCAGCGGCCGGCAATCAACTGATTACCGGCACTCTGGCCCTTTAAAACTGAGCGAGCCGGCGCCTGCCTGCCCTAAAGAGTGGGGAGGCGCGCACTGACAGGAGAGCAGGAGCACGGCTGGTTGAGTATATGCGCCCAGGGGAACGAGTGCGCTGGCGGCCCAATACGCCGATCGCGGCGCCACTCGCTCCTGGCGCAGGGGAGCGCACAGGAACACGAATGCGCCTGCAGCCCGACCGGTGGGCTGTGACGCCGTTTCTGACAGTACCCCACCCCCCCTTTGGCCTCCCCTTCTTTCTGGCCCAGAGCACCAATTCACAGTCCGAGGTGTTATCCTCTGGCTCCCACAACCTTTTTTCAGGCCCAAACCCCATCCAGTCGATGAGGAAATACCATCTCCCCCTGATCGTCTTCATATCCAGGATCTGTTTCACTGAAAAAATGTTGGTGGAATCGGCTTCAGTAGGCAGAGGGACAACCTTCTGAGAAAAACTATTTAGCAGGGAGACGTGGAAGGAGTTCAGAATACGATTAGTAGGTGGAAGCCGGAGTTTATAGGCCACTGGGTTGATGCGCTTCAGAACCTGGAATGGTCACACTTAACCGGGACCCAGTTTGTAGCTAGGGATCTTGAGCCGAATATATCTGGCTGACAGCCACACTTTTTCACCAAAGGAAAAGACCGGAGGAGGCTTTCTTCTCTTGTCCACCTGAGTCTTCATGGCACAGAAGCTTGATGCAGAGACTGGCGTGCCTGGTTCCAAATGGCTACCAGGTCCTGGACCAACGCCTCCGCCACAGGGAACTCGGACGGGGACGCCACCGGGAGTGGTGGGCGGGGATTTCTGGCTATACACGATGTAGAAAGGAGAAGCGCCAGTGGACTCCAAGTCCAGAGAATTGTATGAAAACGCCGTGCTCGGGAGCAAGCTGGACCAGTCATCCTGTTGAGCCGAGACAAAGTGGCGCAAGTAGTTACAAAGGAACTGGTTGACTCTTTTCACTTGGCCATTCGTCTGGTAGGCCAAGGAGAAGTCCAAGTTCACCTGCAGCTGTGAACAGAGGGCACGGCAAAATTTAGAGACGAACTGGACCCCCCAATCCGAGACAATATGCTGGGGGAGTCCGTGCAGACGGAAGATATGCAGAACAAATAGGCTGGCAAGGCGAGGAGCAGATGGTAAGCCCAGCAGATCGGTGATGAAATCCATCGCCACATGAGACCATGGTGCATGGGGAATGGGCAGAGGTTGCAGCAGACCAGCCAGTTTGCGGCGAGGCGTCTTATCGCGGGCACAGGTGGCACAGGACTCTACGAATTCTCTGACATCTTTAGCGAGGTCCGGCCACCAGTAGAAACGGGAGATAATAAGAAACGAGCACCAGAATGTCCGGCCACTAGAGAGCAATGACCTCACTTCAAAATTCTCCTCCAGAGTGTGGGGCGCACATATGTCTTCCCTGTAGGAACATCCTGGAGCTCAACAGGAGCTGTAGGAACTAGGCGTTCAGAGGGTATTATGTGGTGCGGGACAGCTTCTTCCCCGATCACATCAGAAGCATGAGAGAGGGCATCCTTGACATTCTTTTCAGTGGGACGAAAATGGATCTGAATGTTGAAATGCGAAAAGAAGAGCGACCACCTGGCTTGGCGCGGATTGAGTCACTGTGCCGTCTGGAGGTAATGGAGGTTCTTATGGTCTGAATAAATGTTTATGAGATGCCAGGCACTTTCCAGAAGGTAACGCCATTCCTCCAATGCCAGCTTGATGGCCGGCAATTCCCGATCTTATCGATGGTGTAATTCTTTTTCGACCGGTAGAACGTTTTGGAAAAGAAGCCACAAGTGACCGTTTTGCCTTTAGGTCCCTTTTGCATAAGGACCGCACCGACCCCTACTGGGGAGGCATCAACTTCCAGAGAGAAAGGCTTCTTGGTGTCAGGTCTATACAAAATGGGCACGGAGGCGAATGCTGCTTTCAATTTAGTGAATGTTTCCTCGGCCTCTGGCAGCCACCGCCTAGGGTTGGTGTTCTTCTTGGTAAGAGCTACAATAGGAGCCACCAGCATAGAGTAGTCCAGGATGAACTGCCGATAATAATTGGAGAAACCTAGAAAGCGCTGTATGGCCCAGAGGCCAACCGGCTGAGGCCATTGCAAAATGGCAGATAGTTTCGCAGGATCCATCTGTACGCCTTTGTCCGAGATGATATAGCTAAGGAACGGGAGGCGGGTTTGGTGGAAGAGGCACTTCTCTAATTTGGAGTAGAGGTGGCTAGCTCGTATACGCCTCAGTACCTGGTGAACATGGATACGATGAGTCTCCAGGTTGACAGAGTATACCAGAATGTCATCCAGGTAATCCACGACACAGGTATAGAGGAGATCCCTGAATATGTCATTCATGAACTACTGGAAGACTGCTGGAGCATTACACAGTCCAAAGGGCATGACCAGGGCATGACCAGGTAAAGTGCCCATCCCGTGTATTAAAGGCTGTCTTCCATTCATCCCCCTCATGGATACGGATGAGATTGTAGGCCCCCCACAAGTGCAGCTTGGAGAAGATCTTTGCTCTGTGAAGCCGATCAAAGAGCTCCGTGATCACGGGTATCGATTTTTCATGGTGATCTTATTGAGTCCCCGATAGTCAATACAGGGCCATAGGGGGCCGTCCTTCTTCTCCACAAAGAAGAATCCCGCACCTTCTGGGGAGGAAGACTTGCGAATAAAGCCCCTCTGAAGATTTTCCTGTATATAGGCTGATATAGCTTGGGTATCCGGCACAGACAGGGGATAGACTCTGCCTCGAGGAGGACTGGTACCGGGCAGCAGGTCTATCGGCCAGTCGTCCGGGTGGTGAGGAGGAAGTGTCTCCGCTTGTTTTTCTGAAAAGACGTCAGCAAAGTCCTGGTATACTTCAGGTAGACCGGGCAACGGTTTGTGGGGCGCCGGCAGAGAGGTGGGGTGCACCGGGCGAGGCACCACCAGACAACGGTTCATGCATTCTGGTCCCCAGCGAATGATCTCTCCAGTCTTTCAGTTAAGCGTAGGGGCATGGCGTTGCAGCCACAGAAGCCCCTAAAGAATCACCGAAGAAGACCGATGCAATACGTAGAACGCCATCCTCTCCTTATGCAGGGCCCCCAGCTGAAGGGACACCGGTTGGGTTGCGTCCAGGATGGACTCACTCAGGAGCTCCCCGCTGACAGAATAGATCACTAGCGGTTTTTCTAGGCGGACCACTGGAACGCGATACTGTGACAAAAGAGAGATGTGGATGAGGTTTCCGGCAGAACCCAAGTCCAGGAAAGCCGGGGCCTGGAACGAGAGTCCAGCATCAGTCACGACCTGTACTGCATTGCAGGCATGGAGAGAAGGAACTCGCACCTAGGGATGCCTCTCCCACATACCCTAGGTGCGGGCATTTCCCGGCCGTTTGGGGCATTGCGTACAGTCCCGACGGAAATTATCAGGACTGGCGCAGTACAGACACAAGTTTTCCACCCGACGTCGGGCCAGCTCTTGCTCAGAGAGGTGGGCTTTGTCTACTTGCATAGGTTCCTCGCTGGAAGACTGTGGAAGTGGCAGAGGAGGTTTCTGAAACACTGGAACCAGGCGAGGAAACCGACGAGGCCGAACTGCTAGACATTCCTGACGGAGCTTCTCTTGCCTCTCGATAAAGCGCACGTCGATAAGGGTGGCCAAGTGAATCAGCTCAGTCAGAGACGTTGGGAGACCTCTCGCAGCCAATGCATCCTTTACCCTAATGCATAGGCCCTTCTTGAAGGTAACGTATAAGGCGGCCTCATTTCAGGTCAGTTCCGAGGCCAGGGTGAGGAACTGGACAGCCTAGCCTCCCACCGAGGAATGCCCCGGGCGCAGGTTCAGGAGCGCGGTTTCGGCAGATGATGCACGAGCAGTTTCCTCGATCACGCTGCGGGATTCCTTGAGGAAAGCCTACAGGTCAGCTGTCACTGGATCCCTCCTGTCCCAGAGGGGTGTAGCCAGAGCCAGGGCCTTCCCGGAGAGCAGACGAACGCCAACTTTGACCATTCGGTCGGGAACTGGTCGGCCATCAGCTCCACGTGCATCGAACACTGAGTAATAAATCCCCCGCAGAGCTTCGGGTCTCCATCAAATTTGGAAGGAAGAGAAAGTCGGAGCTTAGGGCCCACGGGGGCCAACGGGACAACAAGTGTAGGAGCAACCATAGGAGATGACGGAGGCTGCTGATGACGGCGATGAGCTGCTGCATCATGGAGGACAACTGGTTCAGTTGCTGTGCCTGTTGCGCCAGTTGCCGGGATTGCTGGGCAACGATGGTCGTAAGATCTGCCACACTGGGCAACGGCACCTTGGTGGGATACATGGCCGGATCTTACTGTAACGGCAGATGGTGAGTGGATCCACTGGACCACCGCAAGCGGTGGTAATGGCCACGCCTGGGAGCGGAGTCTAAGTTGGTCCCGGTATTCACTAGAGCCTGCTGCAAGACAGGATGGGCTTGCTGCGGCGAGATTCCACCAGGTCGCTACCCCTGACGTGACTAGCTTGCAGAGGCAGCCAAGGTGCAGCGAGGTACAAACTCTTTGGCCAAACTCATAGTCGGAGACAGGCAGGCAGGTCAGGGCAGGCGGCGAATGTTCGTGGTCGGTAGATGGAAGCACGGGGTTCGGTACACAGAAATCCCGGACGAGGCTTCTGAACGCTTTCTCTATAGGCATAGAGCACTAAGGATCCGGCGGGGTAATGTTGGAGGTGAAGTCATGATATAAGGTCAGCGGCCAGCAATCAACCAATTACTGGCACGCTGGGCCATTAAATCTGATCGAGCCAGCGTGTGCGCCCTAAGAAGCGGGGACGCGTGCACCGGCCGGCAGGAGGACGCAGGAGCATGGCTGGGTGAGTATATGTACCCAGGGGACTGACTGGGCTGCGACAGATAGTGAGATATACATGCATATGTGTCTTTTTATATCGTGTATATAAACTTCTGGTTTCAACTGTATACTTGTTCATACACATAAAAATATGAATCCGTCACACATACATAAACACTTACTTTTCTTACAGTACATTCTATGCCCTTAATATGAATCCGTCACACATACATAAACATTTACTTTTCTTACAGTAAATTCTATGCAATTAATATGAATCCGTCACACATACATAAACACTTAGGGCGACATGTATGAATTCGACTGTGTACTTTTTTTTAACTTGGCGCCGGCACTCCAGTTCTAAATAGATATAGAAGAGTGTAGAATACGTCAGTATGAAGATTTTTGGCGCATTACATAGAGCTTAATGCGCCAAACTTTGTATGGGCATAGAGTGTAATGCGCCAAACTTGGCGCATTAAGCTCTATGTAGTGCGCCAAAAATCTGTCGTATTCTACACTCTGAGAATCTCAGAATCTGAGCATTGAAATATTAAGAGGGCAACATATATGAATTCGAATGCATACATTTTTTTTACTTGGCGCCGACACCACAGTTCTAGATAGATATAGAAGAGTGTATAATACGACAGATTTTTGGCGCATTACATAGAGCTTATAGCTACAAACTTTGTATGGTCATAGAATGTAATGCGCCAAACTTGGCGCACTAAGCTCTATGTAATGCGCCAAAAATCTTCATACTGACGTATTCTACACTATTCTATATCTATTTAGAACTGGAGTGCCGGCGCCAAGTTTAAAAAAAGTACGCAGTCGAATTCATACATGTCGCCCTTACTTTTCTTACGGTACATTCTATGCCATTCTTTTCTTACATGGCAGATATGCTTTGAATTATTTTTTAAAGCAGTTACCACTGGATATGCCCTTGCATTAAAAATATGCCACTAAAATACTTACAAACCCCAAATTAGACAATTTAGGTTTTTTAGTGCCAGGATTCCAGATTTCATGATCCTAATTCTATCACAGAGAAGTAGGTGCAGGATCTTGGCTGCTATTTTCGTATTTCTAACAGTTAAGCTGTGTGACCACTAGATGTCAGCACATATAAAGCAGCAATATTTAATAGTTTATTACATGTCTAGGTTTGACAAAAGCCAAAAAGGTAAAAGGTTTCCATTACAAAAATGAATGCTGAAAAGAGTATACAGTAATACCAGTGAAAGTTGTTTTGCTGACCTAAAAGAATAGGTTTTGTTACATGAGTCAGATTGATTCTGTGACGGGTAACAGGGCTGTCCTTATTATCCATTACATACAGTGGGTCCGAAAAGTATTCAGACCCCTTTACATTTTTCACTCTTTGTTTCATTACAGCCATTTGGTAAGATCAAAAAAGTTCTTTTTTTTGCTGATTAATGTACACTCTGCTCCCCATTTTGAAGGGAAAAAACTGAAATGTAGATATTTTTGCAAATTTATTAAACAATAAAAACTGAAATATCACATGGTCTTAAGTATTCAGACCCTTTGCTCAATATTGAGTAGAAGCCCCCCTTTGAGCTACTACAGCCATGAGTCTTCTTGGGAATGATGCAACAAGTTTTCCACACCTGGATTTGCGGATCCTCTGCCATTCTTCCTTGCAGATCCTCTCCAGTTCCCTCAGGTTGGATGGTGAACATTGGTGGGCAGCCATTTTCAAGTCTCTCCAGAGATGCTCAATTGGGTTTAGGTCAGGGCTCTGGCTGGGCCAGTCAAGATTGGTCACAGAGTAGTTCTGAAGCCACTGCTTTTTTCTTTTAGCTGTGTGCTTATGGTCATTGTCCTGTTGGAAGATGAACCTTCAGCCCAGTTTGAGGTCCAGAGCATCTGGAAGAGGTTTTTATCCAGGATATCTCTGTACTTAGCCGCATTAATCTTTCCTTCAATTGCAACCAGTCATCCTGTCCCTGCAGCTGGAAAACACCCCCATAGCATGATGCTGCCACCACCATGTTTCACTGTTGGGATTGTATTGGGCAGGTGATGAGCAGGGCCTGGTTTTCTCCACACATACTGCTTAGAATTAACACCAAAAAGTTTAATCTTTGTCTCATCAGACCAGAGAATCTTATTTCTCATAATCTGGGAGTCCTTCATTTGTTTTTTTGCAGATTGTATGTGGGTTTTCATATGTCTTGCATTGAGTTGAGGCTTCTGTCGGCACAGTCTGCCATAAAGCCACAGTCACAGTGATCTTGGGGTTCTTCTTTACCTCTCTCACCAAGGCTCTTCTCCCAAAATTGCTTAGTTTGGCTGGACGGCCAGGTCGAGAAAAAGTTGTGGTCATCCCAAACTTCTTCGATTTAAGGATTATGGAGGCCACTGTGCTTCTAGTAAACTTGGGTGCTGCAGAAATTCTTTGGTAACCTTGGCCAGATCTGTGCCTTGCCACAATTCTGTCTGTGAGCTCCTTGGGCAGTTCCTTAGACCTCATGATTCTCATGTGCTCTGACATGCACTGTGAGCTGTGAGGTCTTATACAGACAGATGTATGCCTTTCCTAATCAAGTCCAATCAGTTTAACTAAACACAGCTGGACTCCAATGAAGGAGTAGAACCATTTCAAGGAGGATCAGTGTAACGGATAACCAGGTAGTGGATCCACTGGACCACTGCAAGCCATGGCATAAGCCACGCCAGGGAGCGGAATCTAAGTAGGTCCCGGTTTTCACCAGAGCCCGCCACAAAGCAGGATGGACTTGCTGTGGCGACAGTCTACCAGGTCGCTACCCCTGACATGACTTAATTGCGGTGGCAGCCGAGGTGTAGCGTGGTACAAAATCGTTACGCAGGCTCGTAGTTGGGGACAGGCGGTAAGGTCAGGACAGGCGGCAATGGTTCATAGTTGGGAGACGGAGGCAAGAGGTTCGGTACACTGGATATAGATAAGACTCAGGAAAGCTTTTTCAATAGGCACAAGGCCCTAAAGATCCGGCAAGGTCACATTGGAGGTGGAGCCTAGATATAGGGTCAGCAGCCGGCAATCACCAATAACCGGCGCGCTGGCCCTTTAAATCCTAGCAGACGGGGATCGGGTGAGTATCTGTTGCTCAGGGAAAGAGCCTGCGGCCCGATACGAGGACCGCGGCGCCACTCGCCCCCGGCACCGGGGCACATACTGGGCTACGAATGCGCCCGCAGCCCGACTTGCAGGCTGTGGCGCCATTCGTAACAGTACCCCCCCCCCCCCTTTGGCCTCCCCTTCTTCCTGGCCCGGAGGAACTTTTGCACCAACCCATGGTCCAAGATATTATCCTCCGGCTCCCACAACCGAACCCCTTCCAGATGATAAGGAAGTGTCGTTTACCTCTGAGCGTCTTTACGTCCAGGATCTCCTTTACAGTGAAAATATTGGTGGTCTCAGCTTCGGAGGATGGGGGGGCATTCTTCCGGGAAAAGCGGTTCAGGACCACAGGTTTTAGCAAGGAGACATGGAAGACGTTGGGAATTCGATTGGTAGGCGGGAGCAGGAGTTTATAGGCAACCGGATTAACGCGTTCGATGACCTCGAACGGTACTACGTAATGAGGACCTAACTTGTAGCTGGGGATCTTGAGCCGAATATACCTGACCGATAGCCACACTTTATCACCAGGGGAGAAGACCGGGGAGGGTCTTCTATTTTTGTCCGCTTGGGTCTTCATACGTGCGAAAGCTTGATGCAGAGACTGGCGCATCTGGCTCCAAATGGTCAGAATATCCCAGACCAAAGCGTCAGCCGCAGGGACTTCGGATGGAGAAGACAACGGGAGAGGAGGGCGGGGATGCTGGCCATATACAATGAAGAAGGGAGAAGCGCCAGAGGACTCGGAATCCAGGGAATTGTATGAAAACTCCGCCCAAGGAAGTAAGCTGGCCCAGTCATCCTGTCGGGACGAGACGAAATAGCGCAAGTAGCCCCCCAGGACCTGGTTGACTCTCTCCACTTGGACATTCGTCTGTGGGTGGTAGGAAGAAGAGAAGTCCAGGTTCACCTGCAACCGAGAGCAGAGGGCCCGCCAGAACCTAGAAACGTCCGGAACCCTCGATCCGAAAAAATATTCTGGGGGAGTCTGTGCAGACGGAAGATATGTAGCAAACATAGGCTGGCCAGGCGAGGAGCAGATGGTAAACCTGGCAAAGGGACAAAATGCACCATTTTTTAAAAACGGTCCGTGACCACCCAGATAATGGTGTTGCCAGAGGAGGGAGGAAGTCCATCGCCACATGAGACCAAGGAGTCTCGGGGATAGGCAGAGGCTGCAGCAGGCCCGCTGGCTTGTGGCGAGGGGTCTTGTTACAAGAACAGGTATCACAGGACTTCACGAAATCCCTGACGTCCTTAGCAAGGTCCGGCCACCAGTAAAAACGAGAGATCAGGAGAAACGACTTACGAACACTAGGGTGACCGGCCACTAGAGAACAATGTCTCCACTTCAAAATTCTCCTGCGGAGCGCAGGACGTACTGAGGAACATCCCGAAGATCCACCGGAGCCGCAGAAATCAGGCGTTCAGGAGAGATTATATGTTGCGGGATGGCATCCTCCCCCATCACATCGGAGGCACGGGAGAGGGCATCGGCCTTGACGTTCTTCTCCGCAGGTCGAAAGTGTATCTGGAAGTCGAAGCGTGAGAAGAAGAGGGATCACCTGGCTTGGTGCGGATTGAGCCGCTGGGCCGATTGGAGGTATTTGAGGTTTTTATGGTCGGAGTAAATAGGGATAGGATGCCATGCCCCCTCCAGAAGATAGTGTCATTCCTCCAAAGCCAGCTTGATGGCCAGCAACTCCCAGTCCCCGATGGTGTAATTATTCTCCGCCGGGGAAAATGTCTTGGAGAAGAAGCCACAGGAGACCATCTTGCCTTTAGGCCCCCTTTGTGTGAGAACTGCGCCTGCCCCAACCGAGGAGACATCTACCTCCAGAAAGAATGGCTTCTCGGCGTCAGGTCGGGACAGAATGGGTGCAGAGGCGAAAGCTGCTTTTAGATTAGTGAACGCTTCTTCGGCATCCGGCGGCCATTGCCTAGGGTTGGTGTTTTTTCTAGTACGTGCTACGATAGGTGCCACCAACGTAGAGTAATGCGGAATGAATTGCCGATAATAATTAGAGAAGCCCAGGAAGCATTGTATGGCCTGTAGGCCCACTGGCCTAGACCACTGCAGGATGGCCGACAACTTAGCAGGATCCATCTGTAACCCTCGGTTCGAGATGATGTAACCGAGGAATGGAAGGCTGGTCTGGTGAAAAAGGCACTTCTCTAACTTGGCAAAGGGGTGGTTAGCACGTAGATGTCTCATCACCTGGCGAACATGGACGCGATGAGTCTCCAAATTGGCAGAGAACACCAAGATATCATCTACGTAAACCACGACACAGGTGTAGAGGAGGTCCCTGAATATATCGTTCACGAACTCCTGGAACACTGCTGGGGCATTACATAGCCCAAAGGGCATGACCAGGTATTCAAAGTGCCCATCCCGTGTGTTAAAGGCTATCTTCCACTCATCTCCCTCACGGATGCGAATAAGGTTGTAGGCCCCTCGCAGGTCCAGTTTAGAGAAGATCTTCGCACCGCAAAGCCGGTCAAATATCTCCGTGATCAATAGCAAAGGATATCGTTTTTTCACTGTGATTTTATTGAGTCCCCGATAATCAATACAAGGCCGTAGGGAGCCATCTTTCTTCTCCACGAAGAAGAATCCCGCACCAGCCGGAGAGGAGGATTTGCGAATGAATCCTTTCTGGAGGTTCTCTTGAATATAGGCCAACATAGCCTGAGTTTCCGGAACAGACAGAGGATAGACCCTGCCCCTAGGAGGACTGGTTCCAGGCAGCAGGTCAATCGGGCAGTCATACGGCCGGTGAGGAGGTAGGGTCTCCGCACGTTTTTCGGAAAATATGTCAGCAAAATCTTGATATGCTGTGGGTAGGCCAGGCAACGATTTGTGAGCCACTGGCAGAGAGGTGGGAAGCACCGGGCGAGGTGCCACCAGGCAACGGTTCATGCAGTTCGGTCCCCAACGAAGGACCTCTCCAGTCTTCCGGTCCAGCGTAGGGGCTTGGTGTTGAAGACCATGGCAGCGCCAAGAGAATCGCCGAAGAAGACCATGGACGCACATAGAACTCGATCCTCTCTCTATGCAGGGCCCCCACCTGGAGAAACACCGGTTTAGTGGCATACAAGATTGAGTCACTCAGGAGTTTCCCGTTAACCGAGGAGATCACTAGCGGTTTCTCCAGGCGGATTACTGGGAGGCGCTACTGTGACACTAGGGAGGTGTGACTAAAGTTCCCAGCAGAGCCGGAGTCCAATAAAGCGGAGGCCTGAAAGGAGAGACCCGTATCAGTCTCGACCCGTACTGGCGTAGTCAGGCGTGAAGAGGAGGAACTTGCACCTAGGGACGCCTTTCCCACGAAGCCTAGGTGCGAGCGTTTTCCCGACCATTTGGGGCGCAACGGACAGTCCCTACAGAAGTGCTCGGGACTGGCGCAGTACAGGCACAAATTTCCTCCCCGACGCCGGGACAGCTCCTGCTTGGAGAGGTGAACTCTGTCGACGTGCATGGGTTCTTCACCAGAGGAATGTGGGAGAGGCGTGGCGTGGAAGCCGACGAGGTCGGACGGAGTCACGTCCCTGATGAAGCTTCTCTACCATCTTGGCGAAGCGCACATCGATACGCGTGGCCAAATGGATCAACTCGGACAATGAAGTTGGGAGATCTCTCGCAGCCAACGCGTCCTTCACTCTACTGGAGAGGCCTTTCTTGAAAGTGGCGCATAATGCGGCCTCATTCCAGGTCAGTTCTGATGCCAGGGTGCGGAACTGAATGGCGTAATCCCCCACCGAGGAGTCCCCTTGGTGCAGGTTCAAGAGCGCGGTCTCAGCCGAAGATGCACAAACAGGTTCCTCGAACACGCCGCAGAATTCCTTGAGGAAGGCCTGCAGGTCCGCCGTCACGGGATCACTTCTGTCCCAGAGGGGGGTAGCCCATGCCAGGGCTTTCCGGAGAGTAGGCTAACCACAAATGCCAGCTTAGAACGTTCGGGGCCTAGGAAATGGGCCCAACACTTTCCAATTGGGAAGAACCCCTTGGGGGATAAACCTCTTCAGAGTTTCTTCCTCCGTTTGAACTTAGAAGGAGGTTTACAGCCGGGGCTTTTTGGGCCACCGGGCCCGCGGGAAACCCCCGGACTGGAGAACCAAAGGGAAGGGGGGCGGAGGCTGCTTTCTGGGGGGCCCATAAGTTTGCTGCATCATGTTTGGACAACTGGTTTTAGTTGTTGCCCCTGTTGCGCCAATTTGCGGGACTGCTGGGCCAAAAAAAATGGTCTAAGATCCGCCACACTGGGCAGTGGCACCTGGGGGGGACCAAGGGCCGGGGTCTTACTGTAACGGAAACCAGTAGTGGATCCACTGGACCACTGCAAGCCGGTTTTGGTTAAACCCCGCCAGGGACGGAATCTAAGAAAGGGCCCGGGTTTTCCCTCAAAGCCCCCGCCGCAAAGGGGGAATGGACTTTTCTGCTGCGGGGAGTGTACCAAGGTTTGCTAACCCCCGACCGGGGCTTGCTTTTCGGTGGAGCCCGAGGGGGTAGCGTGGACAAAAACGTTAGGGAGGGTCGAGTCCCGGGGGCAGCGGTAAAAAATCAGGACTGGGGGCAATGGTTTTGTAGTCGGGAGACGGAGGCCCAAAAAGTTCGGGGACAAATGGATAAGAAAGAAATCAGGAATGCTTTTTTTTTGATAGGCCCCAAAGGGACAAAAAATCTGCCAAGGTTTACAATTGGGGGGGGGAGCCTAGATAAAAAAGGTCCCCACCCGGGAAACACCAATTAAACCCGGGGCGCTGGCCCTTTAAAAAAACCAAACGAAACCGGCGCACCCGCACGCCCTAAAAAGACGGGGGGCCCCCCGTACCGGGTGGGAGGAAGATGCCCGACGGGATTGGGGGGGGGGGTGGGGGGGCCGGGGGGGGGGGGGGGGGGGGTAATTTGTTGCCGGTGAAAGAGCCTGCGGCCCGAAAGAGACCGCGGCCCAAACCCCCGCCCCCGGGACCGGGGCAAAATACGGGCTACGAATGCGCCCGCCTCCAAAAATTTGGGCCCCGATGTAAAAATTGATTCCCTCAAATGGCCGAATAAATAATGACCATGGATAACATTATTTTTCTTTTTTAATAAATTTGAATAAATATCTACATTTTTGGTTTTTTTTTTCCCTTTTAAGAAAAAGGGGGCAGAGGGTAAAAAATTTAAAGAGCCCAAAAAAATTTACTTTTTTTTTATCTTACCCAAAAAGGCTGCCCAAATTTTGAAATGAAAAAAGTTAAATCCAAAACCACCCACCCCCTCCCCCTTAAAAAAGCCTTTTTTGAAATTTTAAAAAAATTTTAAAACTCCGGGTTAAAAATTGAATTAAATTGGTTTTAAGGAAATAAAATTTTTTACAAAAAAATCCAACCCCCCAAAACCCCGGCGTAACGGCTTTTCAAAATTTTTAAAAAATAACTAACCAACAGAAAAAAGTAATCCCCCCCCCGGGAAAGGTTCCCAAAAAGTCTTTCCTACAAAAAAACAAAAGGGTTTCGGGGCCCTTTTTTTTTGTTAAATTTTTTTAAATTTAAAAAATAATTCTTTTTTAAAGACAAAAATCTTTACAATAACATGTAATATGTAGCGACACTTACTAAGAAAAACCTGTATGTAATATCACAGGATTAGAGATTCGTGCCTCCATTTGGTAATACCCCCGGGCAAAACCCATGAAAATTTCATGGCAGATATCGGGGAATTTTTTTTAAAAACCCTTAAACCACAGAAAAATTCCCCCTTTTCCCAAAAATATCCACCAAAAACAAAAAAAAACAACCCCAAAAAGGAAAAACCCTAAAATTCCCCAAAATTAAAAACCGGAAACACAACAAAAATGGCAAAAAAGACTAGGAAGCCCCCTTAACCCGCAAATTCCCCCTTTCAGCAACATTCTGTCGACCCCCCCCCCAGACACAAAAGCCGGCCACCCTTTTTAAAGGGGAACAAAGAGAGGGGAGCTTAAAAGGGGGGTCCCCACTACAAGGAAACCCCGGGGCTGCTTTTTAAGTTAAAAGATCTTTGCCCAAAAACAAAATTTATTTGCAATAAATGCCATAAAAGTATCCTACCGTTACTAGAAATCCCCTTTTTAATGGGGTGCATCAGCTCCTCAGGTTGCTAAACCTTTCAGACCTGTTTGATTTTTCCCCATGATAGGCTTCCATAAACCCCCCCTTTCAAATTTTGGGTTGAAACCAATTTTCGTTTGGGCCCTCGCCAAACCCGGGCGATTGGGCGATAGTCACCAAAACCATCGACAAGATAAATCGAAAGGATAGTAATTTTTGACGAAGAAACCCTTTAAAGTCAAGGGGGAGCAACAACACCTTTCTTTTTAAAACCCAAAACCCGGGAAAAATCCGGTTAACCCCCCCCCCCAAAACAAAGGGAACCAGCACCCCTTAGGCCCCCCCTGGTTTTTAAAAAACCAAAAAAATAAACACCCACCATTCACAACCCCCGTCAGTAACCCCAGCAAACCCCTTTAAACCCCCCCCAAAACCCCCAAATTAAAAAAATGGGCCCGAAGGCCCGTAAGAATTTTAACCAACAAATTTTTTTTAAGGAAAAACATTGAAAATCCCCTTTCCGGAATGCACAAAGGCCCCCAAACCCGCAATTTTACCCCCATATTTAAAAGTGCCGGGGGGACCCGGAGTCTTTCAACCACCATTTTAAATTTTAACTGGACATTGACTAAAACAATTCCTGGGCCACAGCATGACCCCCCAAAACCCGCATGAAACCCCCCGATTAAAAAATGCCGGGAAAAAGGGGTCTTTCAACCACCATTTTTTGTTTTCCCCCGGACATTGAAATATAAACCCGTTTCCCGGGCCACAGCATGAGCCCCAAACCTGCATGACCCCCCAAAAATTTTAAAAAATCCGGGGAAAAAAGGGGTCTTTCAACCACCATTTTAGTTTTTATGGACATTGAAACCAAACCTGGGCCCGGGGCCCCCGCATGAGCCCCAAACCTGCAAGACCCCCACATTTTTAAAAAGTGCCGGGGACAGGAAATTTTTTCAACCACCATTTTTAGTTGAATGGACATTGACTAAATCTGTTTCCCGTACCCCCCCGGGAAAGACCAATTTAAAACCTCCCGACCCCCCCGATTAAAAAGTGCCGGGAAAAAGGAGAACCCTTTTAACCACCCCTTTTAATTAACTGGACAATTTCTATACCTTTCCCGGACCGCATAAAGACCATTAAACCTGTTTTGACCCCCAGTTTTAAAAAGTTCCGGGAAAAGGGGGTCTTTCAAAACCCCCAAAAAATTTTGTTGAACGGGCATTAACAAAATCGTCCTGTAAAAACCCCGAAAACCATTAAACCGTCGAAACCCACAAAAATTAAAAAGTTCCGGAAATTTGGAGTCTTTCAAACCCCCATTTTGTTTTCACCGGGGAAAATTTTGGGCCCTGTCCTGGGTAGCGCCTTGCCCCCCCATGAGTGCGGTACCAATTTTAGCTTCACTTGGAAAAAACTTTGGGGGTTAACGCCTCCCTTTCCACACAGGGGCCCTTTTTCCCTTGGGGATTCTTTTTCCTCTTTTTTCTCAAAGGCTGGGGGGAAATTGTCTCTGTACCTTTTTTTTCTCCCGTCCGGGCTCAATCCCCCAAGGGCCTCTGAAAAAACCTCAACTGGCCAAAATTTTTCCCTGTACCCCCTTGTAAAAATTCAGATGAATTTTTTTTTCCAAACTAATTTGAAAATCAAAAAATTTTGAAAAATTTAACCAAAAAAAATTTTTTAAAAAGGAAGGGAAACCCACCATGTCTTTTTTTTCTTTTTTTAAATTGTATTAAAATGGGTTTGTCCCCAATACAAAGGGGTTGATGCTATGTTAAAGACTTGCAAAAACAAGTCATTTTGCCCAAAAAGTGGGCCATTAACGTGCCTACCTATTCCTGTTTTTTGCCAGCACCACACCCTTTAGCCACCTTTAAAAAATTTGGGGGAAGAACAAATGTCTTTAAAAAACAGCAAATTTTTTTTATAAAAGGGCCAAAAAAAATAAAAAAGAATTTTTCAGGGCCACGAAAAAAAATTTTTGAGTGAGAAATGGGCCCCTTAAAAACCACAAATTTTTTTTCCAAAAACCCCATTATTTTTGCTGTACTCACAGCAAAATGACCCCAAAAAATTATAAATATGACTTCTCAAACCCAAAATTAAAAATTGTGAGGGAAAAAAATTTCCACTTAAAACCACTTTTTTGTTCCCCAAAAACCCCTAAAAAATAGCCCGAAACTCACAGCAACATGACCTCAAAACCAAATGACAATCGAAAAACCAATCAAAGGATTAAGGGATAAAGGGAATACCCCTTTTGCAAAACCCCCCGCCCTTTTTGTTCCCCCCCCACAAAAAAAAAGGCCCCAGCCCCCCCAAAAAAGTTTAAAAAGAAATTTAAAAATTTTAAAAATTCCCCAAAAAAACTTTTCCAAAAACCAATCCCCGAAGGAAATCCGGCAACTTTGCCCCAAAATTGGGGGCCCCACCCAAAAGAGAACCCCTGCCAGAAACAACAAAAAAGTCCAAAAACGAACCCCAAACGGGAAACCGGAAGGTTTTTCAAAAGACTTTCCTTTCCCGCAAATGGGAAGGGCTGCTCAGAAAAGAAAGCGGCCCGCTGGGCAGGACAACACCTCAAAAACGGGCGACCAAACCCCGGGGGGCCAAATTTGGGCCCCTTTTTGGGTACCCAGAAGTCTTTTTGGGTCCGGAACACATACAAAAACATCGGTTTGAGAAAAGCAGATAGTCGGCAACCCATTTATCTTAAGCTGGGCTCGTGTGTTGGATGGTTCCCTGCCCTTGCATGCCCTTGGGTGAGGTTTGGGGAAACAAAGATTGGGCCCGGGGGTCACCCAATAGGGGTTTCGCCACCTTGGGCCTGCAGCTGCTGCTTTCCCCCCGGGGTTTTTGCTACTTGGGGACTCTAACCCGCTGTCACGTCCGATGGGGTTCCACCCTGACAAATTTTGGGGGGGGCTGAAAACAGACGCAACAGAAAGTCAACCCCGTTGATCAATCAGCAAGGGGCTTTCCCTTTCCCATTTTACTCTCTTTTTGGATGGGGGGAAGGAAAGGCTGAGTTTTGGGTTTTTTACCGGGGATCCAGGAGGGGGGGCCACCCAGTAACCCTTTGTCATTTTGATGGCCTTAAAAGGGGAGGGTCATGTTTTGGGGGGAAATGGAGGGATCCAAGCACCCACTGGAGAGATGGGCCTTGAAATTTCCCCCCCAACCTCTGGGTCGGGGAAATAGCAAACTATCCTTTCCCATCTTCCTCCCCCCGCCTCCCCAAAATTTGCCCCCAACCCTCTTTTTAAAGGCAAGGGGACGAAAGGGAATGTCCCGGGTCCCAGGAATACCTCCTCCCCTCCGCTGGGCCTTTTTGGGACAGCTTCAACACAGCCCGACTTGCCTGAGATGATTCACCCTTGAGATTGATGCGCCACCTTTGCACTAGCTTGGGCCCCCCAACCAAAGGGCCCAATAAAACCGATTAAAAAGTGAAAAAGTCGGGGGCCTTGGGTTTTACGAGAAAAGGCCCGTGTCCGCAAACTGTGTCCGTCCTCCTTCCCCCCGTTTCCCGGCGGACCTTTTTTTTCAGAAATGTCCACGATCGTTCCCAAACACAAAATCCCCCACAATTCCCCATGCTGGGCAAGGGCATTGGGCCCGCACTGAAACCCTTTTTTTGGGGCCTTTTTCAAAACTGGCAAGGATGGTGCGAGCTTTTTTACCTCCTCCCCTCTCGGGGGCCAAAAAAACCCCGAGGTTTCCCCACCGTTGCTTGTCAGGCCATTTGTTTACTTCGTACTTGGGGTAAAGGCCCTTGCGCTGCGCCAAAAATCGCGGGGCATGTGGAGGGTTGGAATTTCCCCCCCGGTTTTCCACGTCAACAAAAGAGACATTTGACGGGGAAGCCGAGCTGGGGCCTGCAACGCAGCCAAAGGGGGGCGAATCAGGGTGCGAACGGGGAAGGCGAACTTAGACTTCAAAAACCTTTCCCCAACACCAATTTCCCGACCCGGGTAGCTCTTTAGAAATTTCTGGACGACAAGGTTTATGACATGTGAAAACAAGGTGGTTCCCCAGCCTACGATCTTAAGGTCGGCCCCCAGAATTTCCGCCCATTAAAACACCCCCACCACCCTTTTTCCTTTGGGACAAAAGGTTTTTTGGGCACCCAGCCAGTGCTCCCCGGGCTCGTTGCGGAAGGGGGCCGTCCACAGCTCCCCGACCTTTTGTGGGGGGCGGTCTCCAAGAAAAATTAATTTCAACACGGGGGGCCCGGTTTCTCCTTTGGGGACGTTTATGCCCGCAAAAGGCCTTGGGGGGGAAAAACCCTGCACCATCCCTGCGGGTTTTTAAGAGCATTAGGGGCCCCAGCCAAGAGCCACCGTCAACCCCAGAGGGCATCCACCCCCCTCACCCAGTGACTTTTACAGAGATATAGCGGCCTTTGGGCCCTGCTTACAAATCCATGTGGGCGGTGGTCAGATGGACTTTTTTCCGGCCACAGAAAGCAGACAAACGCGCTTGAAAAATTTTTGATGAACCAAACCTTTGGGTGGCCAGGGCAGGGGCGCTTTATTTTCTGGCAAAAAAAATGTCTGCTTGGCAACTGGAAATTTGGGGGGAGGGAAAGGCCAAAAACGGGCAGAACCCATCTGTGCCCACCAGACGGAAAGGCAAAATTTTTCCCAACCAAAAAAAACCGGCAAAGCCGGAACTCATGGCTTTTTGGGTTTGGGGGGGAAAAAAAAAAAGGTTTGGGGTTAAAGTGTTTCTTCTGCTCCCAAAACCCCGGAAAAACAAAGGCTGGCTGCTAAAAGGGCCCCTGGGACTCGTTCAGGTCGTCAAACTGGCGGAAGGAGAAGGGTAAAAGGGCCCTGGTGGTGTTGTGGACTCGGCGACGGGGGGAGGCTGAAGGGGAGGCAAACCCATCAGACTCTAGAACAGGGGCACTAGGAACGCTTGGTGGTTGGAGGAGGCGGAGACGAGGGGGTACAGGGGTTGGGCCCGGCTCGTCTGGGGCCTTTTTTGGCCAAGTGTTCCCTTCCATTTAACCATTTTTCGCTCATGTGACAGACATTTGGTGGTGTTAACCACCAAGGTTTTTGCCTCTACTATGCGTTTACGAAAAGGGGGCATAGACATCGCTGGGTGAATCAAGGCTTGCCAAAGAAGGCCCAGGCTTGAGAGGTCCGGGCCCTTTTTGACGGCGATAAGGAGGAGGGGGTTTTTGGCCTTTACCGGGCTGCGAATCATATCACGATTTCTGCGCCGCCCTCTCCCTTTTTGAGCGGAACCCCGACTGACACTACCCCCCCATCGCTTCCCCTCGCCAGTGAGAACCCGCAAAAAAAATTTCTGCTGAAAAACCAATTGGATCCCAATGTCGTCACATCATCATAAACACAGGTGACTTCGTCTCCGACTTTCTGCACCCCGGGATGCGGCTACAAGCAAGAGGGACGCAAGGCTTGCTGCCCGCCCGGGGATTTTTTGCCATTGCCCGGGGCTTCCTTCTCCCCCCCTCTGTGGGATCATAACGGCTTCAGAGCAAAAAAATCATCCCTTTGGCCTCTTGATCTTTTTAAAATGCCTTTTGAACCCCCAAACCCATTTTTGTCATCAAAGAGGGCTTTAGAAAAAAAGGGTTAACCACAGTGGTGGTACACGATTGACATTTGGGGTGCTTCATGTTGGACGGATGCTGGGATGCTGATGACACATTTTGTGGCCCTGACTGGGAGGGCAGGAGGTAAACGCTGGGGTGCAGGTTGCATTAACCACTGAAGGGCAGATTGGGGACGCGTTTTTTTACTGAGATTCACAGGCTCTGACCCAGCGATACAGGCCTGACTCCGCAACGATGATCCGCTGGCATCTGTTTTTCCCAGCCGGAAGGAGGACCTCTCTCGTACCCCTACCTCCATGTCCTCCCCCCCTCTTTGCTCGCTTACCACCGAATTTCCTCCTGTCAAAATATAAAAATATGAGAAGGTATGGAAGAGTTTTGGGAAAGTCCCCTTTTTAAAAGACGGCAAATTACACTTCTCAATTTCCCCCAAATCAAAACAAAAAATTTCTTGGTTCAAATATAACTGCAAAGTAATCTATCACAAAGTGGCCTGCCCAAAGTTAAAAAACACGAACTGAAATGTTTCGGAAACAAGGATTTTTGGGGGACCTTTCAATTCACCTTGGTGACCAAAAAACTGATTTTAAATTTAAATGCAAAAATAATATATCAACAAAGCTGGCCGCGCCAAAGGAAAAAACACGATCTGAAATGAATCGGGGTAAACAAGGGATTTTTTTGGCACCAAAACAATTCACCTGTGGGAATAACACAATTGCCCGGATTCAAATTTAACGCACGGGGGCTCTACAACAAATCTGGACTGGGCAAGATGCAAAAAAAAACGTATCTGTAATGTAAAAAGGAAATTTAAAAGGGATTTTTTGGCACCTATCAATTCACCGGGGGAACTACACAATTGCTGGTTCAAATTTTAAGCAAGGGGGTCTATCAACAAATCGGACTGGTAAAAGTGCAAAAAACACGTATCTGTAATGTAATTCGGATAATAAAAGGGATTTTTTGGGACCTTTTCCCAAATTTACCTGTGGTGACTACAAAAAATTTTCAGTATTTACATTTAAGTGCAAGGTTTCCTCAATGAACAAAGCTGTAGTGTGGGCCCAAAATGAAAAAACACGTATCTTTAATGTAATCGGATAAATAAAAAAGGAATTTTTGGGGACCCATCAATTCACCTGTGGTAACTACACCAAAAAACGGGTTTTAAATTTAACGCAAGGGGCTCTATCAACAAATCTGGACTTTGGGAAAAAAGGGGCAAAAAACACGTATCCTGTAATGTATTCGGAAAAATAAAAAGGGATTTTTGGCACCTTTTTAATTCCCCCTGTGGTGACTACAAAATTGCAGTATTTACATTTAAGTTCAAGGTTCCCTCAAATAACAAAGCTGTAGTGTGCCAAATGAAAAAACCCCGTACTGTAAAAGTAAACGGGATAATAAAAGGGTTTTTTTTTGGGACCTAACAATTCACCTTTGGGAAATTCACAATTGCTGAATTTTAAATTAAAAATGCACTTTTTCTCTATTTAACAAATCTGGACTGGGCAAAAAAGTGCAAAAAACAAAGTATCCCGTAATGTAAAACTTATATTAAAAAAGGGATTTTTTGGCACCTTTTCAATTCAAACCCGTGGTTTAAATAAAACAAATTCTTTTTTTCAAATTTAAAATGCAAGGTGGCCCCAAAACAAAAATCTGGGCTAGGCAAAAATTTCAAAAAACATGTTAAACTGTTTTAAAGTATTCGGGTAATAAAAGTTTTTTTGGGACCTTTTTAAATTTACCCTGGGTGGACTAAAAAAAAATTGCTCATTTTTACATTTTAAAAAGGGAAGGTACCTTTAATGGGCCCAAAACTGGAGGCGCCAAAGTGAAAAAACAACGTATCTGAAATTTTTCGGATAATTAAAAAAGGGGGTTTTTTGGGGACCTATCAATTCACCTGGGAGGGCTACAAAATTTCAGAAAAAACAAATTTAAAATCAAGGTCCTCAAAGAACAAAAACCCGTTGGGGGTGGGCCCAAAATGGGAAAAAAAACGTAACGTAAATTTTTTCTAAAATAAAAAAAGGAAATTTTTTGGGACCAAACCCAAAATTTCCCCTTTGGGAAATTTCCCCAATTGGGTGGGTTCAAATTTAACTGCAAGGTTGGGTCTAACAACAAATCTGGGCTGGGCAAAAGTGCACAAAACACAAAATGAAAAGTATTCCCATAATAAAAGGTATTTTTTTGGGACCCTTTTAATTCCCCCCTTTTTTGACTACAAAAATTTCTGCAATTTACTTTAAGGCAAAAGGGGCCCCCAATGAACAAAGCTGAATTTCGCCAAAAAAGGGGAAAAAACCACGTATCGTTTAAAGTATTCGGGGTTTAAAAAAAAAATTTTTTTGGCAGCTATCAAAACAAACCCGTGGGAACTACACAATTGCCCGGGTTTAAATTTAACTGGGAATTTTGGGTTTTATTTAAAAAAAAAATCCCGGGCGGGCAAAAGGCAAAAAACACGTAAACGTAAAGTATTCAATAATTCAAGGTTTTTTTTGGCACCTAACAACCGGGGCCCGACCTTTCAAAAAAAACTGGGTTCCCAAATTTTTAACTTTCAAGGTGGATATTGAACAAAGGTGGAATGGGGAAAAATTGAAAAAGAACACCTATCTGAAATTTAAACTGAAAAAAAAAAATTGGGGTATTGTCACCTAACCAAAAGAGACCTGCAGTTACAAAAAAAGATGTTTTAACCAAAAATAAATTTCAGGCGCCCAATACCAAAATAATTTTAATAGAAAACTGTTAATAATAAAGCAATTGCAGTGCAATGTTCCCACACTAAGTCTTTTGGGGAACTTTATCCAGTAAAAAATTTAAAGAGCTTGTCTGGGGTACGCCCAGCCCCTGGGGGCCCCCCCCCCCGCTCCCCTCCTGACATTAAAATCGTGTAGATGCTCCTTTAAAATTCTCTCCCCAACTACAAAAAATCTTCCAATCCTAAAACCCAAAATAAATTTTAAGGAACACAGGGTTTAAAATTAAGCTTTCCTCGTGAAAAAAAAGATTAAAATTTTTGCTGAGTGTTTGGGCACAAGCAAAGCGCGAAAGTCCTTTCCCCTTTTTGGGCGCTTTAGGGGACACGAGGGGTTAAAAAGGGGAAAACCCGTACTATTTAAAAAGAGGTCATGTGATTTTTCCAAACCAATCGCAACCCTTTCACATCCCAGGGTCATTACACGCACCACCCCTCTCAACCCCTGTCATTCTGTAAGCTGATTTTTCGGCCCCAAAAATGGGCAGGAACGCCGAAAATGGCGCGATCTAATTTTATGAAAGCACAGATTTTAACCTAAAAAAACGCAAGAACTAAAAATTTCATCAAACAAAAAACCCCGGCCCCATTTTTAACTTTGGGCAATAATAATTTGCTCAACACATTTGCTATAGCTAAATCCTGGGTCCTCAGCATTTTTGTCACGCTGGGGCCCGTAGTAGCCCCGGGAAAATGGCCCCGAAATTTAAGAATGAAACCGAGAAAAAAAAGGACTGATAAAAGATGAATCGAAAAGTTTTAGACATCCCCTTTACCATTTTTTTAAACTTTTTTTCTACTGAAAAAAAGGGTAGGGACTAATTTAAAATTTAATTTGGGCCAAACCCACAAGAACCTTGCTTATTACCTACCCCAACAAACCAAAAGGGCCTTTTTTTTCGTGTACCAAACCCGCCTACCCACCCTTGGGGCCCCCAACTGAAAAAAAACCCACCGGGGCCCCGCCCCGCTTACCCCGCAACCCTTTTCCGGGGGGCCCCGGGCCCAAAAATACCTACCCCACCACTTGGGGCCCTTGCCTCTTGCCCCCCCTTTGTGGGGCATTTTCTTTTCGATTTTACCTAGGGGGCCCTTTAAATATGTACTTAACCGGAACTTGCCTACCCGCATAGTTTAAAAAGGGGCCTGTTGCCCCAAATACATTGGGGAAAAGTGTTTTGTAGTGCTGAACGATGGGTCAGACCAATGGTAACAGGGGCCCCCTTTTGTGGGGAAATTATGGCAAAAGGCCAGGGACTTATGTTTAAAGGTTTGTTTATTGGGTGTGGGTTTTCGTTTAAACCTTTCCCGAAAGCTGCCGAGGCCAAAATTTGGGGCCCATAACCCTGGGGGCGAATTTGGAAAACTACTTAAAAAAGCAGGATCCATGAGTTTTAAAAACCCTGGGGGCTGCCAAGAAGGCGTCCTTAAAATGCAAGTGAGGGGCTTTACAAAAAATAAACACAGATTACACATAACAGTGCCTTGCAAAGAAAATTTGGCCCGTTGAACTTTTCAACCCTTTTTCTACATTTTTTAGGCTTCAAACCTAAAAATATAAATTTTTAAAAATTTTTTTTTTTGAAAACAACAACGAGGGGACCCCGTTGTGAAATGGAATGAAATTTTTTGGGGTAAAATTTTTAAACCCGTAAAAAAAAAAAAAACTGAAAAAAATTTGGGGGATGCAAAAATTTTTTTTGCTCCTTTTTAAAATTAATACTTTTTAGCCCCCCACCCCTTTTTCGCGATTTTCAGGCTGCAAGGTTTGCTTGGGGGTTTTGTCTCTATTAGTTTTTTGGGACATCGAGAGCCTAAAATTCTTGCCTTTCCTTTCCCTTTAAAACAGCCCGGAGCTAGTGAGGTTTTGGGTGGAGACGTTTGTGGGAACAGCATTTTCCCGCTCTTTTCCACAGAATTCCCCCGATTGGGAAACAGGTTCTGGACTTTACTTTGGGCCCTGCCCCAACACCTGGGTAAAAGTTTATTTTTTGAAACCAAAAACAATGTAAAAATTTGCTTAATGTTGGGAACAATTTTTTTTGTTGGAAGATAAATTTCCCCCGCCCCAAATCTCAGGTCTTTTGCAGAAACCCCAAAAGGTTTTTTTTCCCCCGAATTTGGGCCTGTATTTGGCTCCAACCCCCTTCCAAACAATTTTTAACCATCTTTCCCTTTTCCCTGCGAAAAAAAAGGCCCAAACCAAATCTGGGCCAAACCCCCTGTTTGAAAATTTGGGGGTGGTTGTTTTCAAGGGTATGACTGTTTTTTTTATGCCAAACATATCGTTTTTCAATTTTGGGGGGGAAACAGTTTGGGTTTTGGTTTCCCCTGACAGGGGAAAAACCCTTTTTCCCCCATGGTTTTTGGGGTCTCCCAGTTTAGGTGGAAACTTTAAAAAAAGACTTTTAAAAGGGTACTTTTTAAAATGGCTTTCTTTTCTTCCACCTTTCCCTAAAGGCCAATTTTTTTCAGTGTAACAGATTTTTTGTCCATGGCCAACCCCCCCACCCTCCCGTAGATCTTGGGAGTTTCAAAACCAGAGTGATCATGGGGCCCCTTTGGGTGCAACTCCCGATCACTTCCTCCCTTTTTTTAATGAAATTAAGAGGGAAAGTCCCGGGGGGCTTGGGGAGGGTTTGGCCCTGGTCTTAAACCCTTTTTCCCAATTTAAAAAGATCGCTTTCACAGTGCCCCCTTGGGAAAGTTTTTAAATTTGGGAATTTTTTTGTATCCAAAATTCGGGTTTAAAACTTCTCCACAACAGTAAAGACGGACCAAACCCTTTTTGTTCCTTGGTCCCAAAGTCTCCCCCCCGTCTTTAAACAAACCCTGAGACTAACACAGAGCCCGGGGCATTTAAACGGGGAAATTTATTACACACGGTGGATTTTTATTTAAACAACATCCTTTTTGGACCAAAATTAGGATCATTCAGAGATCCTCCCCTGGGGAAAATTCTGGGGTGAGTTTTTCTGCACCTGAAAGTAAAGGGGCCCCAATAATATTTTCCCCCCCTCCCCATTTTTTTTTTTAACAAAAGTTTAATTTTTCCAATAAAAATTTTGATTTCCACTGCACAATTGTTTCCCACTTGTTGTTGAATTTTTTAAAAAATTTTTTTTTAAATTTTATAAAACTTTATTTTTTAAAACCTGAAAGGGGCAAAAGGTTTAAAAGTTTTAAGGGGGGTGAATACTTTTTGCAAGGGGATTGAAAATACTTTTCAAACACGAACCAAAAAAAAAACGGAAACCATCCCACCCAAAAAAAACCTTTTTAAAAATACCCCAACATGGGAATTAAATTAAAAAAACTAAAAAAACCCCCCAAAAGGGATATTTTTTTTTTTAATTTCAACCGGATTCCCCCGATTTCAAAAAACCAAAATTCCCCATCCCAGAGAAAGTAGGTGCATTATCTTTTGGGTGCTAAATTTTTCCCTATTTTCCAAAACCCGTTAACTGTGTGACCCCCTAGGAAAGTCCCGCCCCATATAAAGCACAATTTTTAAAGCCTTTTCCATGTGAAAGGTTTTGGACAAAAGGGCCCAAAAAAAAAAAAGGTTTTCCCTTACTAAAAAAAAAAAAAAAAAAGTATAAATACCATAAATTTGGGGGAAAAAAGTTTTGCTTCCAAGGGAAAAGTTTGGTTTTTTGTTTCCCAAAAGGCCGAAATTTTACACCCAATTTTAGGGGAAAAATTTTTTCCCAAATTTTTTTTTTACATAAAAAAAATTTTAAAAAAACCGGGGGGAAATTTTTTCCTTTATTAAAAAAATTTAACTAGAAGTTTAAAAAAATTTAAAAATTTAAACAATTTTCAAAATCAAGATGGTTTCATACCCAAATCAGTTAAAAATACCTACTGCCACCACCAGTTTGTGTTCTTCCAGGCATCATTGCATGGTGTTTGTTTTCTATTGTTTTTCTCCTGACAAGTTAACCTCCATTCATTTAATGAAGCACTAAATGTGACTCTCTGGAGAAGGCATGCTTTGGCCATTCAGCGTTCCAGTTCCGATACTGCCATGAAACTTGAAGCATTTTCTGCCCGTGTAATGTCAATAGCAGACGGACAGTGACCATCCATCTGCTCCAGAGCACCACATGCAGTAGAGTTTGCTGAACTGTTTTAGAAACACATCTGGTAGCCCATTTGAGCGGTGAGTTGGGCTTCTCCACTGTAGCGTGTTGTTCTGCACTTGAGCACCTTTTCTAGCCAACATTCACCTGTCACATCAATGGCACGTGGTGCTTCACAAATTCCATGTCGCCATTCGTCCACTCACAATACATTTTCACTACAGCAACACATGAACAGTTCACAAACTGTGCTGTTTCAGAAATACTGCCTCCTATGCCCCTAAAACTGATCATTCCTTTTTGCAACTGTGATAAAAGCCCTTTTACCCATGACAGCATCAAGGAATATGTGTGCAGACAGCGTATTGGATACCTTATATACTCACCGAGCCAACTCATGACATGTGACTTCCTTCAGGAGCTACACACTGCTGATGTCAAAAGTAGTGATCATAGTAATTTGACTCAAATGTGTAGTTTCAACTGTTAGTTTCCCAAATGAGTGTGCCCAAATTAATCAATAGCCTCTGTTTTCTGTTAGGCAACAGCTAAATCTATGGGCCAGAAAGAGATAAATGCCAAGTGCTGCAACATAACCAAGAAGTAATCGACAAATACTTACCTATTTAGTCCCATTGATTGTCTCAGCTGGACAATTGCTGTCCATAGACCGTTTGAGCCATCTCCACTCAGGACATGACTTGGATGTGAAGCAAGTGAAACTACATTGAATATGGTGCAGTAATAGCATACTTCCCAACATTTTTAAAAAATGCAAAGAAAGACATGCCGGGTCAGACCTTCAACCATGCTCAAGCATCTGACATCTTCTCTAACCACATCCAAAACACATGACACCACATCAGGCCCCACCTCTAACTACGCCCAAGTACACTATACAAAGATGATTTAATCTCAATCACAATTGCATTATATAAAAATAAATACACTGCTCAAAAATAAAGGGATACTGAAATACCATATCCTAGGTCTCAATGAGTGAAATATTTCAGTTGCAATTCTTTATCCATTACATAGTGGAATGCATTAAGAACAATAAAACAAAAAAAAGATCAAAGAAATTCAAAATGAATACCCTATGGAGGTCTGGATTTGTAATGATGCTCAAAATCAAAGTGGAAAATCAAATTTCAGGCTGATCCAACTTCAGTGGAAATGCCTCAAGACAAGGAAATTAGGCTCAGTAGTCCCTACAAGGCCTTTGCATACTTCTGATGAGGCTACGGATGTTCTCCTGAGGGATCTCCTCCCAGACCTGGATTAAAGTATCAGTCAACTCCTGGACAGTCTGTGGTGCAACATGGGGTTGGTGGATGGAACGTGGCAAGATGTCCCAGATATGTTTGATTGGATTCAGGTCTGAGGAACTTGCAGGCCAGTCTATAGCATCAATGCCTTCATCATGTAGGTACTGCTGACACACTTCAGCCACATGAGGTCTAGCATTATCATGCATCAGAAGGAAACCAGGACCCAATGCACCTGCGTAAGGTCTTACAATGAGACTGAGGATCTCTTCCCTGTACCTAATGGCAGTCAGGGTACCTCTGGTAAGCACATGGAAATGCCTCCCCTCACCATTACTGACGCACTGCCAAACCAGTCATGCTGGAGGATATTGTAGGCAGCAGAACGTTCTCCACAGCTTCTCTAGCCTCTGTCACGGGTGCTCAATGTGAACTTGCTCTCATCTGTGAAGAGTACAAGGCATCAATATCAAATATGCCAATCTTAGTGTTCACTGGCAAATGCCAATCACCCCACACAGTGCTGGGCTGTAAGTGTAAGCCGAGTACCGAGGGCAGGTTTTCCGGAATACAGCGAAGTCACGGACAAAGAACACGACTCCAACACCAGCTCAACAACGGTTTGTTTTACTGAATTTTCTGGAACAAGATGGTGAACAGATCCCCCAAACACAAATTTACAAATACGTATCCTGGGCCCCTGTGCTGCACAGCACGCCGCCAGAAGTGTACTCTCTGGATGCACGGTAATTTTACCTAACCGTGGGGTTCGGAAAGGCCGATAACCCCTTACCTTCTTAATACCGTAATCACCAACGGGAACAATTGTGTGTGGTGGCAGTTGCAGGGGCTCGTAGTGCAGCACAGCAGCTTACACAGCTTTAATGGATTTATCCACTTCCCTCCCAAACACACATGTGACACAAACTTTCCCTCACAGATGAACCTTTTCAATTAGCTAACGGTGTGATATCAAACTTTCCAAGTCCTGAACAGGAGGTTTAAAGGGGGAAACCCTCTTTCCTTAATGAGCCTAAACAAATAAACTAATTTCAGGCCTTCTCCTTTCCTGAGCTCGTTGGCGTGCACGATCCCTGGGGTCCCTTAAATTTTGGCCGGCAATTCCGTCTTGGTGCAGATCCTGGGATGAAGTGGTGTCGGCTGCAGACGCCCTCCTTTTGGGTTGGGCCTCTTGCCCAGGATTTCCTCTCTCTCTCTGCATGGGGTTTTTTGGGGAACAGTCAGGTCTCCCCCTGTCTCGGAACAACTGTGATCCCCTTCCTTTTTAGCCAGACTTGTCTCAGTCTTTCTCTGAATTCAGCGTTTCAAAAATGGCTGTTCATGTGGAGTCTTATCCATGCTCTATTTGCAATATGGAAATGACATAGCCATCTTGGGGCCAAACATAGAATAAAATAAAATTTCACAATGTTTTTGCATGGGCTTTTGCTTGGAAAACACGGGGAGGCTGTCCCATTCCCACATACCCCCCAAAAGAAGTTGGTGTCCTCGACAACCCCCCCACAAAAACTTTTTGCGATAGCGCTGGGGGGGTACCCCCAGGTTGGATTGGGTGCCCCTACGGGGGCTTGGGCTCAGGGGCTCAGGACACCCCCTGGGGAAGGGAAAGTTTGTTGGCTGCTCCACTCTCCCCCGGGGGGGGCAGAATTGCCCAACACTGGAACCTCAGTTGACACCGGCAATGGGAAAGGGCCCTCCATTCTTCAACAAGGGGAGGTGCTAAAAACAGGGGTGGATTCGGGGTATTTCAGGCACTTAAAAATCAAAACCCCTCACATATTTCTGTGCAGATTTGTGATGGGCCCCCTTCCCATGGCTTACCTCGTAGAGGGGATGGCGGGTTACCCTTTCTAAACCATTTGGGACCGCCCCCCACCCCCCACCCAACTTCCGTGGCCTCTTACCCCTACCAGGGACCCATCACCTGGGGAAAAACGTCTCTCTGCCCAGGGCCCGGGGTTTTGGATGCACATTGTTTCGCGCTCCCAAAAACCTTTGCCCCCGTCCGAGTCGGCGGGGGTTTTTTCCTGGGCCCAGGCCATGGAATGGTCGGGGGGGGGTTGGGACGGGATGTAAAGATCCTCAATCTCCGCCCCGGGTTCCCAAAATCAGTTGGGGGGGTAGCCCGGGGTATGAGACCCTATTTTTTAAGCCCACACAGCTCGGGCAGGTATCGGGCCCACTTTTCTGGCTGTCCTCTGGTCCGCACATCGGGTAAGGGTCTTTTTTTTCCGCTAAAAAGCTCCTTTCCCCCCGGGATGATACGGGTGTGGGGAACGCTCAACCCCATCAACGGTACTTTCCCTCTTAAGCCCCTTGGAAACAGCTTTGGTCAAAATGTATCCTCTGGGGGGACCCAAACACCTGTATAAAGTGCTTGCAGACGCCCTCAGCTGCGACTCTGCGTCTATCCCAGTGGTACCCCAGGGATACTTAGTAAATGATCTTCGGACCAAACAGTACGAATGCCAGGGCAGGTCCCCAATCTGCACTTTGTCAATCATAGGGCTTAGGGGCGAAAGGCCGGATGGCGAACGGGAGCCCGCTTTTCATTTTTATTTAAAACCCCACAGGTACGACATTGAGGCAAGCCAGACCCCAGCTTAACAAGTCGGGGCGTCACCATCGTTGAAGCCCATAGGTTTTGTCATCCAAAAGGGGCCCTCTCTCATGGGTTTCTGAGCCCCCTTAGTCCAAATAAATGGGGATAAAAAATTGTTGTCGGTGCGAAACTCTGATTGTAGGTAGTGGTCGACAAGGGGCCCCTAAAACATCGCTATCCCCTGCCTCAACAGTTTTCCCCCTCCTGGTCAGTGGGCGCTTCTCTGGCGGGCCAGACCCGAGGGGGACCCCCCTTCACTTCTGAAAAATCTGGGCAACATCTGGACCCCTCCATCCCACGTTTTTTCCAACCCATGGTCCCAACGCCCCCATTGGTGTCCCACCCCTGGAACGCAGGGAAGGGGCAAAAGTCGGCTTTCAGTGCCCCTAACCCCTCATAAAATTGTGTGGATGGTAGTCGATGGACCCGAGAGAGGGCAGGGCTTTCCCGTTTTCCCCCCTGACCGGAATTTAATGCGGAATTTGAAAATTTTGGAGTCGGGCCCCCCCATCTTGCTCGAGGGTAAAATTAGTGCTCTCCAAATGCACCAATGGGTTGTTGTGGTCATGACGTCCCCCTGCCCCTGTCATATCTGCGAACCTTTCAGTCTTTGGCCCCAACCGGGGCAACGTTCCAACTTAAAGGGAGCTAAAATTGTCAGGATTTCGCTCCGACTCCCGCAAGGGACCGACGCATGGGCAATTACTCTCTATCCCCCCCTCCTGGGCCTAGCATAACCCCAACCCAGTAGATCCATCTAAAACAGAAAGGGGGGTTCAAAACCGCGCTAGGCCAGAATGGAGCACGGGTCGCCCCTTTTTACCCCTTCAAATCCCCTCTTGGCCGAGGCCCACTCAAGGGGTGATTCTTGGGCCCCACCGTACCCCTAGTAGTCATTTAAGGGGGCCTGTGATGGCGAAAGGGGGTAAAAACCTTCGGTAAACCGGCATCCCGGAATGCCTGACCTCTCGAGTGTACACGGCGACCCTTTTTGGACTGCCCCCCACCTTACTGGGGGGGCTGTACCCTTCCAAGTGCCCATCCCCCAAAAGTACTCTTTTCGCTGCGGAAGATGGCTTTTCTTTGGTTTGATCTTAACCCTGATCTCGTATCTTTCCGAACCCCGCATTTCTGAAGTGGTCATCAAACGTTTCCCCGAACACCACTACATCGTCCGGTAATCACACTTACCGATTAAGATCCCCCAGAAAAAAGCTCCTCAGGGGGCTGGAATGTCCCCTCGGGCTTTGGGGAAAGCAAAACGGCACCAAATGAACTGTAGCTCCCATAGGCAGAATGAAGGCGGTCTTTCCCCTATCATTTCAGCCCTGGATCCCAGTATCCCTGGCCAGGTCGGGGGTCGAAAAGACTTTTTTTGCAGGGCCTAGAGCGGACGCGACTCTTCAACCCGCGGGAGGGATAGGCATCACGAATGGTTGGGGCATTTAGCTTCCTGTAGTTACGGAAAAAACCTGAGACCCCATTTTTTTTTCCCCGCACCCAAAACCCAGGGGCGGCCCAGGGACTTTGACCCTTTAATCCCCCTTTCTCCCATGCTGGCCACCATGTCTTTACTTTTGGGTCATTTGGGTGGGATTTGTTTCCGTTCTCTGATGGGGGGCTTGCCTGTGGGGATTTCCGCCGATGGTAGAAGCCACCCGGCCCCCTTTCATCATGTCTCGAGAACCCTCCTGGAATTTCCCAGAGGTTTTTTCCCAGCAGCTGTTGTTGCCCCCGGATCAGGGTCCTGCGGTCAAAGCCATTAGCCATAACACCCGGCCATTCCATTTTTTCCCCCCCTTTTTTTTTTTGTTTTTCCCCCCTTTTGTCCCAAGCGTGGTCCCCTTTTCCGGGAGATATTTTTCTCCAGGAACATGGACTTCAGCTAGTAGGTATTGCAGGAATGCTCAACTCCTTCCATGACGTTGGGCATCTCACGGGTACCCCCTCCCCCCTTCCCAGTGAAAGGGCCCAAATACCGGGTCGGTTTTGAGACTCTTCTGTGAGATGGTTCAACCCAAGACTTCCGCCCCTTCAACTTTCCCTCGGCTCCACCGGCAGCATCAAAAATTTTTTCAGTCTGGTGGGGTCTTTATCGGGGCTTTCGTGGGCACCTTTAGTGCCCAATGGGGGGACCCATGTGGGGGTCTTCTGCAGACTGAGCTCCCCCATCTGTCGTGATCTTTGGTGGGCCGTGTGTGTGGCCCCCTGCCAAATTTTTGGCCCCTTTTTGATAAAGGTGGTGATCCGGTCTCGGGCACGTTTTTGCCCCGGGGCACTTCCACTCCCCCTTTGGTGGGTGATCCCCCAGCAAACTCCCCCCTTGCCAATGTTTGTCCAAACAGTGGCTGCATCCAAAAATACCTTGTACATCCGTCACCTTGTTGGCTGCCGCAAGCCTAATGCGCTGCCATCTTTGGGTCCATCTGGCCCAAAGTGTTTCAAAGAACTTAAGGGTAGGGAAATCTGAGACAGTGCCCTTTCTGCCTTTTACCTGCTTCATAAAGGATACTGGCGTAAAGATCGTACCCCACGCAGGGGTTTGGTTTCTGTTGCCCCCCCCCGGCGCCCAGCCTTCTGCGGCGGCGGTAGTTTTAAACCCCCGCTCGACCCTTTTAAAGTTCCCCATCTCTGGCATGTGGGGCCCTACTTCTGGCAAGCCCAGCAGAGGAGTCCCCAAACCTCTGCACAAATGATGGGCCCCTTGTGGGGGACCCCGCTGGGGGGTGTTTGAAAGGGGTTGCGGGAAACCCCGGTTGTTCTGGGCTTGTAGCCTTCCCCTTAATCTGGGAAATTCCAGCCCAAGTTTCTAATCTGTCCGCAGTGCCCGGAACCCCAACCTCAAAAAACCCCGGTCCCCTGTCCTCTACTTCTTGGGCAAAACCCCGCCTTTACCACATGGGAATGGGCCCCCCCCCTTTTCACAGGCCAAGTAAACACTATAGAATTTTTAGGTCGGCCCCGAAATTCTTTTCATCTCTTTCAAAATTTTCCCCTGGTTTATTTTGCAATCCCCCAATGAATGGTCTCTTAGAAGTTATCCACTTCTGGAAAAGCCAATAGCCCCTGTGTCTCCCCGTCTTATCCATTTAAAGTTTCCTGTATGGCATTGGAGTACTGCATGGGGTCCACCCCTTTTTGCGGCCCGGTTTAAGAAGCAACTTCGCGGTGCACCTTTGGTGAACCCCCCTTTGCCCCTTCCAAAAGCGAAATTTTTTTCCGCGTGTCCCTTTCAGACTGGGTGCCCTTCTGTCCGCTTAACGTCCCCCCCAAGGCCCCCAGGGCTATCTCTGCCCCCTTTAATATTTTAACTGCGTACGCACCCCTTTTTGTTCCTGCAGTGCTGTTATTCCCCCTCAAATTTTGGGGGGGGTTGAATAGGGCCCCAAAGGAAATAATCACTTGGGCGGGTCTGTAGGGGGCCCCGGCTTGGCTCGGGGGGGCGGCATTGGCGGGGGAAGTTCCCCCGCACTCCCTCCATAACGATCGCTGTTTGCAAAAGACTCGCCCAAATTGTAGCGATACGAGGGGAAGTTTTTTTGGAAAACGCGAAATTCAGGCAAAGAACACAACTCCAACACCATCAACAAGGTTTGTTTTACAGAAATTTTCGGGAAAAAGATGGGGAACGATCCCCCCAAAAACAAAATTTTCAAATAGTTCCTGGGCCCCCGTGCTGCACAGCAGCCCCAAAAGGTACTCCTGGTGCACGGTAATTTTACCTAACCTGGGGTTCGAAAGGCCGATAACCCCCCCCTTTTTAATACCCAATCATAATGGGGGAAAAATTGTGTGTGGGGGCAGTTGCAAAGGGGGGGCGTAGGGGGCCGTAGTTACCACTTTAAAGGATTTTTCCCACTTCCCTCCCAAAAACACATTGACAAAACTTTCCCTCACAGATGAACCGGTTTAATAAACTAAAGGTGTGTATCAAATCTCCAAATCCCGAACGGAGGATGTATTTTTGGAAACCCTCCTTTGGCCTGTAATGAGCCCAAATAACTAAAATAATTTTGGCCTTTTCACAGTCCTAGCCGTTTGGGGTGCAGCAACCGTGAGGTACCTTTAAAAATGGGGCAATTTCCCGCTTCCGGTCCCGTCCCCTTTTGGATGAATGGATGAAAACCGGGGCAGACAGTCCTCTTTCTTGGCAGCTTTTCCCTTTTTGTCCAGAAATTTTTTCCTCTCCCCCTCTGCGAGGCGTTTATGGACTGTCGGCTTCCCCTGTTCTGGAACAACGTGAATCTCCTCCTTTTTAGTCGTCTCTGTCTCGTTGTTCTTGAATCTCGCAGCTTCTAAAAGGCTGTTCATGTGCAGTCTTTTACCATGTCCCTCATTTATATACTGGAAACTGGAAAAAGGACATCTTGTGGCCAAACGTAGAAAACAAAAAAATATTTCACAACTGTTATGCATGGGATTTTGTTGGAAAACACAGGGAGGGGTGTCCCATTTTCCACATAAGCACAAAAACCATTGTGGGGCGTCAGGCCCTCATACCACCATCATAGAGTCTGTTTCTGACAGTTTGAGCAGACACATGTGTGGGATAAAATCAGTACCTGTGCAGTATTCTGCAATACTAGTATTATGCAGATTAGCATATAATTATTGTTCTTATTACACCCTGCCTCTAGAAGGGTGTGATAGGTATAAAAAGATACAGGTGTGCACGGTCCCCGGGCCCCCCGGGATTCCCCCTTTAACTATTGTTAAACTATGGACAAAATGTTTCGTGATAAGTATTTCACATTTCCTCTATGTTTGTTAAGACAATGTCTTACTTTTATATCGTCAAGTGATTAAAGAAGGTTACATTTTTACTAGTTTGGTCATTGCCTTTAAAGTTGAGATACGTGGGAGATGGAAGACCCACACAGACTGAACAGGTGCATACAAAAATGAATAGCGTTAAAGGTACCTGCTTGCTATAGGTATAGAAAATGGCAGTCATGAAGGTCTTAATTAGGCCTCCAGCTACTATCACAACCACAATTGTGTCACAGGGCTGCCAAGGGCTGGAAGTGAGTGCTACGGCAATTTTTAACGGCCTAGATGCCGTGGCTGTTTCATCTAAGTGGTTAAATGGCTGGAATCAGAGTTATCCCCTTCTCCTTCCTGTAACTCAGAATATTACAAGTTACCAGTATTCTGTATATGTCATTTAGTAATGAATAGTAACGAGGTTTTATGTCTGTGACCCTTCATATGCTTATGATAACATGATTATTACTTTTTTTTTATAAAGACAGTTGTCAGAGTAAGAACGTTTGGGGCTACACATTTTAGAGACATGTCATTTGCAATGAAAGGTTTTGGTGGCTTTGTTGTTGTCTACAGTAATTTAGTAAATTGAATGTATCATTGTAATGTGCGGACACAACTTTCTTGTGAACACAGGAGGGAGCCAGCATCCCATCTATGTTTCCAATCCTCTGCTCAGCAGTAAATTGCTTCAGAAATGAGAAGACCTTCCAACTTCATTCTTCCTGTTCATTACCGGTAAATATTTACAATATTGCTGAACACTGTTGCAATCATTTGTAAGATATAACCTAGCGGAAGCCATTATTGTGCCGGATGTCGTAGCTTTGATGCTAGCACATAGTCACTTTTTATTGTGGCTTTTAAATGTAAAATAACTCAAAGATGGATAACTGGAAAAACAAAATATCAATTCTTTTCTTGCATGAAAAAAAGGGAAACAAAAACAGAAGATGAATATATTATGCTTGTTGTTTTTAGTTTTGGAAGAAAGTTGCATTCCCTAAATAAAGAATTGTGATAAAGTGATTGCATTGGTTTTTAGGGGGTATTCACAATTTGTGTAATGTTGTGTTTTTAGCTACCATTTTCTGTAACTGCAGTGGTTTTACCACAATTTCAGAAAACTGCGGCAATAAACTCAACGTTACCACAACACGAATATACTGCAGCAGCTGAACATAAACTTGAAAGAGCTTTGAGCTGAACACTTTTTCAGTCATCAGCGCTCTATGCTTATTTCCATAGTGAGAGGTGAATTAACCCTTTCCCACTGCAGGGATTCTTATTTACGTTGCATTCATTTTTTCCTTTTCCGTCTTCCAAGTGCTGGTACTTTTTCCATGTACTTTTTAGTAGTACCATTGACCATACCATAAAATATACTGGGAAACCAAAATAAAATTCTGTGGAGGGGAGGAAGGTGAAAAAAATGACATGCTTTCTGTATTCTGCAGGTCATTAAAGGGGCTTTGCCAGAAAGTAAAATTGATGTGGGAAGTTTGTAAATTAAATAATAAACATTTTTACCATTCATCATTATTAAAAATTCTGCACCGTTTTTGTTTTAGTGATCCTTTAGTGATCCATTGTTTACAGCTCATCTCCAGGGGATATGACCAGGGCTGAGAGCTCCTCAGTCCTGGTCAGACATGCTAAGACATCATCTCTCCTCCCAGGAAGCTACTGAGTGTTCAAACCCCATGTGCTGTCTTGCTTCTCCGGTACTCTGTCCTCCTTAGTTATTAGTCAAACAGTGCAAACAAATTAAAAAAAGAAATCTCAATGAGGTATGTGCATTGATAAAGAGAAATAAAATCCACAGGTTTGGTTCCTTCAGGGATTTGAACCGAGGACCCTTGTGCCTGGAGGCAAAAGTTTTACCTCTGAGCTACAATGTAGCTACTCACAGTTCTATACATAAACAGATCTTTCTTTGACTAGAGAGAGAAACGGCCTGGTGATGTCATCCTGCTGGGTCACATGATATGCAATTCAAACAATTCACACACGGCCCCTTCTGAGCACACAGAGCTGAAGAGCTGGATGCAGGAGGTATGAAATGAGATCGTGTCAAAACCCCTTTAAGGTTCTGGCGATACCAAGTTTTAAAGTTTTTGTAATGTTTTAGTAGCTTTAATACAAGGTGGTTGATCAGGGATCAGGGTGAAGTGCTTATTGCTTTAGATGCCACAGTCACATTTACCATAGCATCTAAAGGGTTCAAAGTCCAGGATCGAAGTTATCGGCAGGTCTCAGGCTCAGCTGTACTAAGAACTTCCACAGAAAACAATGTACTCTCTGTTCTAAACAGAGTCTTTCGGGGACCCATTCCTGAGATAGGTGCTGTTCCCGCCTCTAGGACCTGCACCTATCACACATTAATGGGATATCTATTTGACATTAATTTGTAATATGGCAATACCACTTTAATGAGCATACTCTGTACGCCCTTCCCTTGAGGAGAAAGTTCATATATACCACAGAAAGAGAAGATAGCAAGTTCAATTAATCATAACATTGTATCAGACTAGAAAGATTATCTAAAAGAGGCAAAGATCCAGTAACATAGCAGTGTATTAGAGGGAAGAACTGGTCGATCCAATGACCCCATTTACCTTTTAACTTTACAAATTACGTTCCTTTTATGATATAAGTCTTTTTTCAATCAGATAGGACTTTTTACTTTATAAATGTAGCCCTGGATTGTGGGGGGGCTGGATCTAATAAAAGGCTTTAAGCTTTCCAGCAAGGTATAGCATGCGGGAGATACCTAGGGTGACTCATGGTTCTAGTATGATACCATCAATATGGCCCAGAATAGATAATAGAGCTTCCACAGGCAACATAATGTTATGAAGAGTACAAATCAGATCATATTTCACTCTCCAGAAGTCACCAAGGTTGTTGCATTCCCATAGCATATGCTTGAGGTGAGCACCTTGCCTGCCACATTTAGGGCAATTACAAGACACTCTAAAGGGCCACACGGCTTTTTTTTGGGGGACGGATTTTCAGCCATTTAAAAATTGGGGGGCCCCTACTTGCGCTGCAATACGGGTGAAATCCGTTCCCAACCATTCGGTAATCCAAAAATTTTCATGAAAAATAATGGATTCCCTTGCCCGGGGATAAAGCATGTCTAGGGGTTTGGCCCGGGGGGGGTTTCGCCCCCCTCCCCCCTTTTTTCAAGCCTTTAATTTTAGGGTGAAAACCGTCCCGGGTTAGGCTTGGGAAAAAGCCTTTAACCCGGGGGGAAGGGGGGGTTTCCAAAAAAACTCTCTTTCTTTTAGATGCACGGGAAAACTAAAGGGAAAAGTTCACATTTACGTTTTGGGGCTTTTGTAACTACGGTTTTTTTAAAGGGTTTGGGTCCCTTTGGGCAGACCCAAAAACCCCCCATTTAACAAAAGAGAGTTTAATTTACACTGCCGGGAAAGTTCAAACGAGGGGATCACCAATGCGTGTTTTTTAAAAGCTCATTCGGAAAACCATTCTTTCCGGGTCATTCCAAGAATTGACAAAGTAATTCGGCCCCGGGAAAAACAGCAGGGGGGCCCCCATAATAAATTTTTAAAAGGGGGGGATTGCTGGATCCAAACCCTGGGTCTAAAAAGGGGCTTAGGGGTTTGGGTTTCCCTGTTTTGGGAAACCATTTACGCCCAAATTTTTTTTTGGGTTCCCTTTTTTGATCCAATATAAGCCGGAAAACCCTAACCAAAAACACTGTGTGAACATGCCCTAAGGA
The DNA here is from genome assembly GCA_025379985.1 of Phyllomedusa bahiana. Classification (NCBI taxonomy): domain Eukaryota; kingdom Metazoa; phylum Chordata; class Amphibia; order Anura; family Hylidae; genus Phyllomedusa; species Phyllomedusa bahiana. Next base: position 87,756 of record JAODAL010009811.1, read on the forward strand.
ATTTCAAAAATGAAGGTAAAAATTTGTTTTAAAAAAAAATCTATAATATTTAAAACATGTTTGACGGAAAAAGTTATACGTTGAAAACAAAAAAGATTTTAATAAAGCAAAGTATCAGTAAGTTACTTTGGTGTGAATGCTGGACGTCTGTGCCAGTGGAGTAGCAGACATTTACTATACTATCACATTGTTCTTGTCAAGTAAAACAAAGCTGAGACCTTTTATACGATCCATTTCTGTCTGAGTTGTATCCTATTGTGTAAGGCAATGTTTTGTATTATTAAATACCCCCTGGACATTTGTTCCCCCCTCCCCTAAACTTTTTGCATCCCCCCGTCAAATTGAGCCGGGACGGATTCTTCAAATGGAAATTTTTTGTTTTTTTTTCTGGTGGGGTTTATTTCCAGTCATAAACCGGAAAATGGTTTTCAATGTGTTGTGTGAAAAAAAATTTAAAGGTTAATTTTCGTGCCGTCATTAAATTTTATTGATTTAAAAGGGGGAAAAAGAGTTGCTAACAAAATGTTAGGTTCTCTAGCCATTGAAATTAAAAAGTGTCATGTACTGTCTTTTTGGAAAAAGAAAAAGGGACTTGCCTCTGCAGAGAAAAAAAACCCTCAAACCCGAAAAAAATGGAACCGGAGGGTGGAAATGATAACAATTTATATAAGTTGGGTTTCCTTTAATTTTGAGCCTTTTTAATACAAAAGAATTTGTAAATTCCCAAAACCCCTTTCCCAAAGGGGTTTGGGCCCAATGGGGATAAAAAAGGGGGAAGTTTGGTTTTCCCCTAACAAAAAGCAAAATTGGGTGGTTTAAAATGTTCCCCAAAAAAAAGAATCTTGGGTGTTTTTTGTTTCCCTCAGTTCCCTTTTGTGTCCATGGAAAGGAACTTTCCCCAAAAGGGTTTTATTGTTTGGTAACAAAACCCTTTTTTTTGCACCCCACCCATTTTGCATTGTGGTTTTTTACAGCCAAATCCCTTATTAAAAGCGGGTCCCTTTTCCAAGTTAACCCGGACCCGAAAAACCAAAATTTTAAAAGGGGGTTCTTCCCACTGCCCTTGATTGTTTTTAAAACCAAACCCTTTAAAAACATTAATTTTAAAAAATAACCCCCTTTTTTGACCAAAATCTTTTCCCCTCCTTTAACCAAAAAAAAAAAATTTAAAACTTTTTTTCTTTTTTCCTTTTTTTTTAAAATTAAAAATTTTCTTACTTTAAAATTAAAATTTAAATTTTAACCTCTCCCCCCCTTTTTTTCCTTTTCCCCCTTTTTAAAATTCCTTTTTAAAACCTTCCCCCCCAACCCCCTCCAATAAAAAACCCTAAATCCCTTTACCCCCCCCCCCCCCCCCCCCCCCCCGCCCCCCCCACCCCCCCCCCCCCCCCCCCCAAACCCCCCCCCCCCCCCCCCACCCCCCCCCCCCCCCAACCCCCAAAAAAAAAACAAACCCCCCCAACCCCCAAAAAACCCAAACCCAACCCCCCCCCCCCCCCCCCCCCCCCAACCCCCCCCAAAAAACAAAAAACACCAAAAAACAAAAAAATTTCCAAAACCCCCCACCCAAAAAAAACAAACCAAAAAAAACCCCTTTAAAGTTTTTTTTTTTTTTTTTGCGGGGAAAATTAATTGTAAAACAGTATTTTTTGCTTTTTTTTTTTGGGATTTTAAATTTCCCTTGGTTTAAATGGCCCAAAAAAAAATATTTATTACTTATCCGGGGGAAAACATTAACAAAAACCCTTTTTGTCTTTTTAAATTTTTTTAAATTCACAAAAAGAATAGTTTTAAAAACCCGTATTGTAAGATTCCAAAAATTTTTTTTCAATTTTATTTTTTTAAATTTAACTGAAAGGCTATTTTCAGCGGAACAACTTGTGCTTTTTTTTTGGGACCTTTTTAAAGGTTTTTGTGACCCTTTTGATCGCTTTCTATTTAAAATTTTTTTGGGAAAAAAAGATGGAAAAACAGCAATTTTTGGGCTTTATCCCCTTTTTTTAACCCTTTTACAGTGGGTATAAAAAAATTTAAAAAATTTTTTAGTTTTGGGGGAATTTTAGATCAGAGAAAAAACAAAAAAAGTATAAATTTTTTTCCCCGGGTTTTTTTTTTTATTTTTTCATAAATTGGCCAAAAAAAGTAGGGAAAGTGAGAGTTTTATTTTTTCTTTGACTTGGATTTTTTTTTAATTATTTTTTTTTTTTTTTAAATTTTTTATTTCCACAAGGGAAAATTTTTTTTATCACTTACTTAAAAACCTTTCATTTCTTTTAAAATTTTTTTCTTTGTTTGCATAAAAAATGCAGGTATCATTTAAATCCTCCAAAGGGAAGGGGGCTTTAAGGACATAGTAAAAGGGAAAACCGGGGCCTCACCCCCAAAAGAAACCCCTCCCCCTTTTCCCCGCAATCTCTACCCCTTAAGGGGGTTTCCCTGGGCGGGTACCCAGGGGGTTTTAGGTGCTTTTCCTTTTTCCCGTACATTGCATTGCCCAAAACAAATACTTTTAACCCGTTATGTCTTGGGCTTTTTTCCCTCACCCCCCACCCTGCCCTTTCTCAGCCCCTGTTGCTTTCCTTTTTAGAATTACTGGGGGACTGTTAAACACAGGAAACTGCCACATTTAAAAAAAAAAAAAAATAAAAAAAACATAATTAAAAAACCCCCGAAAAACACACAAAAAAATAAAAGTGCCCACTGAAAACTTAAGGTACTTTTAATATTTGTTTATTTAAAATTCAGGGTATACCCTCTTAATTTAGTTAAAGGATTTTTTTTGTTTGAGTGGGGGCAAATTTTGCATTGGGATGGATTTTCCGTTATTTGGGGGTAATTTTTGGGGAGGAAACTAGGGGAAAAACATTGCCCCGGGCCCCGTTTGAAAAACCCCGGGGTTTTAGGGGGTTTTCCCTTTTGGCGTTTAATTTTTTAGATCCCCCAGTCAATTTGCAAACTTAAACTTTTTAAGGGGTTTTCAACCGGCGTACTTTTGGGGGGACATTTTTTCCATGTATTTTTTGTTCAAAAAAAGGACAAGATTTCCCCCGAAATTAAAGGTTAAAACCTAGTTTCATAAAACTATGGATTAAAGCCTCCTTCCCCTCGTTCAATCCCAAAGAAATTTTAGTGCGGGAAAATAAGTGGACATGTCCCAATTTTCTTTTTTTGCGGAAAAACCCAGCGAGTTTTAAAGAATGTCAATGGGGGCCGGCGAGTGCGGGAAATACCGCTAAAACCTGAAAGGGCCTTTTATTGCGGCGTTTCTGTATGTGTCGCAAAACATCGTGGGAAAAATTTCCTTTTAAATTTTAAACTTCCCCTTAGGGGTTTCTTTTAAACGATGGTTTTTTTGGGGGCATTTTTGATGGTTTTTTTTAACCGTTGTTGATTTATTTTTTGACCCAAATAATGTAAGTTTTTCATTTAAGTGCCTTCCCGGGCCCCAAAATTTCATCAAAAAACCCATTTAAAAAAAGCGTCAAAAAACCCCGAAAAAAAAAGCTCGGGGTGAAATCACCCCTTTCACTTTCCCTTTTTAACTTCATACAGTTAAATTTGGGGTTTGGGACAATTCCCAATTAAATTTCAGTCCCGAAAAAAATATAGATCTAAGAAAGGGGAATGGGTCCCGCAATACACTCCCCCTTTTAAAAGTAAATTTCCAAACCCAACCCTTCAACCCTCGAATATTTTTAGTTTTTATTTTTTGCTGTTTAAAGTGTTGCTAGAATAGAAAACCCTTGGGTTTACTGAACTTCCCACCAAATGTTTTTTAGGTTTTGCCCCCAAACCCTTTTAAAAATATCCCTTAAACCTAAAATCAAAAATGGTTTTTAAAAAGGAATTTTATGTTTTTTTTAAATTGGGTTTTTAAAAAGTAATTTAAAAATCCCCTTTCCCCCGGTTCCTCCCTGCTCCTGGTGTGGCTCAACTTTCAAAACGGGCTTTTACCCCAAAAATCAAGGGGGGGGGTGGCCCTTTTATTTTAAAAGCACATGAAAAAAGGGGTATTTTAAAGGGGGGAAATGGGGAAATGCAATTTTTAGCAAAAAAATATGCTGGAAAATAAGGCCATACCGGGGCGGGGGAAAGGACTAAGTGATTGGGAAAAAATGGTAAATTAACCCTTTTTTTCCCTAAAAACTAGTTTAGTTTCGGGTTCCCTTTTTTTGGGAAATTTTTTTCCCAAAATTTCTTTTTTAAACCCCCAATCTGCTTTTATATGGAAGCTGCTCTTTGCACTTGATGCAGCATCATATGAATAGGGAAACTCCTGGGGTGGGGTCACATAAATGGCTACCAAAAAACCCTAAAATTTTTAAAATGTAAAGTTTTGGGAAGTATATTTAAAAATTTCTTTAAAATTGGGACAATCCACCTGCAGGCCTTTAAAAATTACCTCTACTGGAAATGTAAAAAAAAATAAAATCTTACCAATGGACAAAAATTATGTTTATTTGGGTTTAAAGCCTTATCTTTTCTTGGGTTTGGTATTAGGGACAAAATTCCTTTAAATTCCCCTTTAAAAAACCTGCAGAAAAAGGGAAATTGGGCAATCCCGTGGGGATGCTGTAAGGTAGGCCCTTTTTTTTCCTTTTTTGAAAGGGTTTATTCATTTCCATTCCCTCAGCAACCTTGTTACTGCTATCTGCCTTTAACCCTAAAAATTTTCAACCTTTTGAAAAAGGCCCAAATACTTATTAAAAAAACAGAAGTAATGTTGTTGCTGGGCTTTCAATTTTTTCCCGAAAAATGTATTCCCAAAAATTTTTAAATTTTTCCCTTTTTTTTGAGGTTATATTGAAAAAAGACAGGGGAAAAAAAGCCTTTCACAGAAAAAAATTTCCCCTCTGCCAGAAAGAAAAATTTAAAAATAATTTCTTTTTTTAAGAACACCGCCTTTCCCCCACTAAGTCAGGGCCCAAATTTTTCAAAAGGACCGGTTTTAAAAACCCCATGTCTTATTTTGAAAGGCGTTTTGTAGATCCCTTCCTTTTCTTATAAAAAGGGTTTAATTTTTACCCGTCTTTAAAACCCATTGTCCCCCACAGATACATGCAAGGGGAAAAAGCAATAGGCTTAATGGAAGGTGTAAAAAAAGAGAAATTTAAACATGGTGGCCCGGAGACCCGCCGAAAAATTTTTCACTACGAAGGGTTTTCTTGTGCTCTTGGGAATTTTTTTAAGTACAAAAGTCTTGTTTAAATGGGTTGCTATGTAATGGTTTGCAGTGAAAAGGATAATAATAGAACACAGGTTTTTAATTTTTTTCTGTGTTGGGTTCCTTTTGAATGGGGGTTCCTTTTAAAAAACTGTATTTGTTTAGGATGGGGTTTTAGTTAAATATTGTTTAAAACTTTTAGGGGAAACCTTTACCCTATTGAAAAGTGCTATTTAAAAACCGTCCGATTATTTGAGAGTGGAGGATTTTAGCGATTGGGTATTCAGTTTTGGGGTTGGAAAATGCAGTGAAATTTTGGGAGTTTCATTAAATTTTGGCCCTTTTTTGGGGGGCAAAGATCCCCTGGACGGGTTTAAACTGTGATAGCGCCCCTCTGCAAAGGGACATTTATGTAGACAGTCCCTCACTTTTTTGCTGTCCACTTTTGGGCTTTGGGGCCCAAAAAGAGCCCGGGGTTAAACTTTAAAAAAAGTAAATTTTTTACTTGGGATTTTTACCTGTAAAAACTGTTGCTCCTTTTTTCCCCATTCAACATCTGTCTGTAGAAAAAGTTTGGAGTTTAAAGTTTCTTTTAAAAGAAAAAATTTAAAAAATACTTTAATTTTAACTTTAAAAAAACCCTAGCACCCAGCATGAAATTTTTTGACGCGTTTTTGTGTAAACCCAAGGGCCCCTTTTTTTATGGAGTGTTTTGCCCAGAAAACCCTTCCCTGCTTTACTTCCCCCTTTTTTTCCCGGGCAGAGGGGCTACCCCCCAGGAAAAATAGTTTTTAAGTGAAAGGAAACCAAGGGGTTGAAAAGGAAACTTTTTTTGCTTTTTGTGCAACTAAGGGGGTCCGGGGTTTACCACGGGTTAAATTTTGCAAAAATATTTAATCCCGGGTTGCCTAAAGTAAAAACTTCTGAATTAGTTAAAAAAACAGTGCAAATAAATGCCCCCTTTAAATTGGGGGCCCGTATTTGGAATGGAATTTCCCCACGGATTCACCAATCCCCATTCATTGGGAGGGGGTTTAATCCCTCCCCTAAAATTTTAAATTTACATGCACATTGTTTTTTTTTGTCCGGATTGCCCTGTCAAACCGGGCGGAATCCCGGCCCGGAAAAAACGCGTTTGTTAAAGCAGCGTATTTTTATTTTTAAATCAATAGAAAATTTGGCTGTTTTCTTATTTTTTGATGATTTTCCGAGGTTTTACGATGTCCAAAACCTCGGCAAATCCCCGGGGGAAATAAAAAGTGTGGGGAAAGGGCCTAAAGGGATTTTTTTCAATTTTACCAGGGGCCTTTGTATATGGTTACGCACAGTGTGTAGCACTCTGAAAAGAAAAACCTATGGGATGTGAATATGTGAAGTTTTTAAAGTTTAATGCAAATACTTTTTAAGTGGTTGACGCATTTCAGACATTGACTTCCAGTGATTTTAATGGGAGAGCTCCTACCACCTCAGAATCAAGAGGTTGCAGGGCTCATTCTGTAGAAAGGTGCAGGTTCAAGATTTCCTGACATTGATGGCAAACCCTAGTCATTAATGTCTGAAGTGTGACAACCCTTTTTACTATGCAAACTATTGAACTATGATTAGTGGCAATTGTCTCAATAGTGATGATAATTGTGTCTTTCATTTAATACGCAGGATGGTAGATGGAAAGTACGGTTCCTGGATGTCATGTTTCTAGATGCACTTAGTATAGGGTCTCGACTAAGGAATCTTGTAGGGGTGTGGGACACAATAGGTGCTGCAAGTGCACCATGTTGAGGAGGATAAAATTATCATGTTCCTACCAGTTGTTGGATAGATACCTGTTGTGTTGGCGAACAGCTGACTTGATACTGCACCTGTATGAGAGCAAGGCATAACTACAGATAGGCTGAACTGTCCAGATGCCATGGCTGTGACAGGGGGGAATGAGGCTAAGACTCTTGCACAAAAACCGTTTTACAAAAATAAAGTTGTGTGTGGAGTTACACTCCATGCAATGCTCCATGTAAAATAGTCAGATAAGCTCTAGGGAGGAGCAGTAGCACTAGCTATGGGGAATAGTGTCCCTAAAGTCACATCTGACCCATTAATAAGCCAAGAAATATGAATAGTAATGTGTCTGTTTGAAAGCACCGTGCTTCAATACCTCATATGTGGGTACAGTTTGAGGTCACCCTCATGTCTCCTAAACTTTTTTACTATGTAATTTCTCTGCAGGACAGTTACCACAGGACCCCTTGCGTTTCATTCTCATCCCCAAAGCAACCATAAAGGTGTATTTCCATCTTATTAACTAGCTTTAAAGGGATTTTTCACTATGCTGGTTCTCAAAGCCACAGCCAGCTTCAGGCCCATACTTCCTGCTTAAGCTGTGGTTGGTTAGCAGTGATTGGTATATCAGCTCTGCTATTCCTAGCTGACCCTGCTACAGTGACAGAGTACATGAGGTTTGTAAACTGTAGTGCACAAGGCTACACAGCTTGAGAGGTTTTCAAATTTGCCAGTAAGATAGACAAGCTCCTGTTTTCCCGATAACACACAGTAGGGAATGACCTCACCATGGTTGGACAGGCCAGCTGTAGCAATGAGAGCAGAGAGAGATGGTTGGTAACATAGGGAAGCTTGTGTAAACATGTTGGAGATGAAAGCTTCTCTGTCTCCTAAACAAAGCAAAATCAGAACAGCAATGTATTTGGTAATAATCTTTATTTACCTTTGCCTACATGTTTAAAGCCAATCCTTCTAGTGAGAAAACTCCTATTAAATATGCAGTCAAAGACAAAAAAGACTATTACCAAATACACTGCTTTTCCAGATATGTTTCTTTTCAGAATTAGAGCAGTTCTACTTGTTTACACTAACTTCTCTAGTAATCAACTACTGTAGCAGGAGCCAGGCTGGAAAGGTCAATCTCTGATGAGTGTTATTAGTAAGACAGAGCTCAGTCTCAGTCTCTGATCCTATCTTTCCACTGAGAAAAATTTTAAAACTCAAAGTTACTGACCTGGCAACAGTACCATCCTGTCAGGTCTGCAGAGCACATTTATGCATAATTATATCTTGGATATAGTCACTTAGTAGCTTACAATGTGTCTTGGCAGCATTTAAGTTTCTGACTCACTAGAAACATCCTCTCACGAGACATACAGCTCTACTAATTTATAGCCAGACAGCCTGCTTGGACAATGTCATAGTTTTTCACATCCCATCTATTACCTATGTCCCTATAACAGGCTCCACTAGAAAAAGGATTCAGCAGAGCTGAAGTGTCAGTCACTGCTGTTGACCAGCCCACAGCCTGCGCAGGAAGTGTGAGCCTGAAGAGGCTGTGAAGAGTGAAAACACCCGAAATGGGACCATCCCTTTAATCATGCTTGATTGTAAGCATTAGTTGATTAGTTAATTAATTACAGCAAAAGTAAAACTATTTCCAGTATGAGACAGATGTGTAGGTCAAAATATAATGTAAAATAAATAAAATAGATACATTCTGTAGATAGCTTATTAGGACAAATCATTGGTCCATTTAAGAGGAGGAAATACTTACCATTTAATCTGTTAAGTTTATGTATCTTCGATTTCTATTTTTTAGGTATCAGTATTTCTGAAATAGTGTCTATATTATAGTATACTAGAAATTAAGCTTGTATATTGTCATAGCAATGTATCATTAACAAAGTATGAACTGCACAGCACTGCTTGATCTTTTGCTGCTTAGCATGGGTAACCTGGGATTTCAGTGGTATTATCACCAAGGACTGTAGGATTACACCGCAGCAGATGGTGACACATTTAATGACAACTGTAATTAATACTTTTATTGATTAAATGTACATCTAGGAGACTTCTTACATTATAACATTTTCAGCAGAAAAGAACAAACACTTTGCAGAATTAAAGGATCTTAAAACAGAAAAGTCTGTGTTGATAACATTAACAAATAGGCATATCTAAGCCATTCCAGGCTGTTATTATGCAGACTGATTGGAAGGAAGGTCACAGAACACATAGTACTATTAATCAATGTATCCATGGCATCTGAAAGCTTTTAAATACATATTTCTTTCAATGTTATTCATTGTGCTAAACAGTTCATTGTTTTTCACTGAAATAAAAAGCAAGCTTGGCCTTGGTTCTGTACATTACATGCATGTGGATGGGTGAAAGAGGGTTTGTCAAATATTTGAGTTTATAAGACTAGAGTTTGCATTATGTGTAACAGATTAGGCACCATAAAATATGTGAACATTCATGATAGGCCAGGGCACACAGATCAGTTAAAAATGCAATACTAGTGATGAGCACATAACACAGCAAAGAGTGATATTACCAAGGATGTAGCTGATTATATCTGACTATATTAGTTATGTATGACATTTCTAATTGTCAGAATCAATTAAGGTTAATAACTTGGATATATACTGTAAAAGTTATATATTAAGAAAAGTCATGTTTTCAGTTTTTGAGAGGATATACCTAATTGTACTGTGAATTCCTGAAAGTGCTATTGACATGGTTAGAAATGGCTCATCACTATGAAATGAGTAACTTCCTAATTAACTTGTATTAAAAATTCTGCCCCATTTACCTACAAGAGGTCAGTCTTCAACCGATCGGCTTCCTCTGATGTATCCATAGTTCCAGACCACCACTTTTTACACAGCAGCGTCATTATGACATTGCTTGTGGCTGTGATATTGGGTACATCAGCAATCCATTCCTGTAAAGTGTTGGAGAACTGCTCCAGGGCATACACAGCAGCCCTGGAGAAGTTCTCTGCAGAACCATTCTTGAGGCTGTGCTGATGATAGAAGGAAATAGGAAACTTTGGGCCACATGTATGAAAACTGTTTAAGTCTAAAACTCACTTTTTTTTAACAATATTAACCGATGGGCAAAAAAGTGAGTTTTAGCCCTAAACAGTTTTCATACATTTGGCCCTTTATTCCAAGCACTTTAAAGTAATAATAACAAAAACAAAATCCATAGAAAAAAAAGCTGTCACTACATGGTATGTGAAGAGAGAGCAACCTAACCGTATGAATTTCGAATTAACGGACTTACTCATGGCTGGACAGATGGACTTGTGCATTCTAAAGTTAAGAGAAGGTCTCATTAAAAAAAAAAAAAAAAAAAAATCAAGAAATGTTATTTTAATCCTGAAATTTCAACCAAAAGCCAAATATCCCTAACTTTATTTGTAAATAATTAAAGTAGCAATATGTAAGGATATAAATAATGCTGCCATATATCAGAGGAACAACATAGTACTGCTACACACCAGCAAGCCACAAGCTTTTTATTTCCTATAAAAAAGTACAATGTTCTGGCACCTCAACCTCTGGGCCCCGCTATGGCTATAGTAACTCATATGGCACAGACATAGAAAATAAAAAGCTGAGACAACCCCTTTAAAAGATATAGTCATCATCTTACATTTTATAGAATACCGTATTTTTCGGACTATAAGGCGCACATAAAAGCCTATGATTTTCTCAGAAATCGAAAGTGCGCCTTATAGCCCGATGCGCCTTATATATGAATCAATTCTTCACTTGGTTTTTAGGCTTTGCTCAGAACGTATTTACAGCTAATTTAGTGACACTTATTTGTAACTGATTTGTAACTGATTTCCGATGGTAAATACGTTCGGAAATCAGTTACAAATCAGTTGCAAATAAGTGTCACTGGCACGTATTTCGCGCCGGAATTACAATCCCCATTCTTTACATGGGGTGATTCCGACGCGAAATACGGCACAATAAGTGGCAGGACCATTGTAAATCCGACCGTATTGCGGCCGCAATCCGCGGCGGCAATACGACATAGAAATATGTATGGGTATTGATTTTTGTTACAACTTTACAAGTTGAGAGTTATTGTGAAAGTGTTGAATAAAGTTTGGCTTGCGGTCTGAGCTTTGTTTCATTTAATGCGCCGCGCCTTATAGTCCGGTGCGCCTTATAGTCCGGTGCTCCTTATATATGAACCTAGATGCCTTAGCAGGCGCTCATTGTTATTACGCCTTATAGTCAGGTGCGCCTTATAGTCCGAAAAATACGGTATATGGATATAAACTACATAAAAGCTTGTAACTTTATTAATACATTGCATTAGTGATCAAGCACAGATCCTACCTATCCTAACAGTATGTATTATAGTCAAGTGTGCACAGATTTACTGATTCCTGTTCTAAAAAGTCAGCAAACCTGTAGTCAGAAACCTCCATAGTTGCTTAGCAAATCTCCTGTAGTGCAGAAGGATACTTAACTAGGGTTTTCCCATGAAAGATACTTATCACCTGTCCACTGGGGCCTCTAATACCACTAAAATAGGGGACACAAGTCTCTTATTCTTCCATGCTGCTTTAACAAAGTTAAAAAAATGTGCGCTGCTGCTCTTTTCAAAGTCTTTGCAACTAACGAAAATACTTGACCGTCTTCAACAGTGAGAATAAACAGGGAACTCAGGCCCTCAATTTTTAGGGCCACATGTATGAAAACTGTCTAGGTCTTTCCTTGTTGCCGATAGCAAACAATCAGAGTTCCCCTTTCAGTTCATATAGTGATCTGAAAAAATTAAAGGGGAGCTCTGATTGGTTGCTATGGGCAACAAAGAAAGTCTTAGAACAAGACAGTTTTCATACATGTCCTCCTTAGTGATCAATGGGACCCCCATTTATCACCTAACCTGTGCACTGGTGATTAATGCCTTTGATAATAAATCCCTTTAACCCCTTAAGGACCCTGGACGTATGAGTACGTCCAAGGGTCGCTAAAGGGCTATTCAGGGGGACCGATCCCGCCAGACAGCCGTCGGGTTTTAGCGGCTAATCGCAGCTAATACACGGCAGTTACAGAGCAGGAGCCGCCCACCCACGCTGTTTAACCCTTTAGATGCCGCAGAAAAGATGGCCGCGGCATCTAAATGAATGAAGAACGGTGCTATGCACCATTCTTCACGGCAATTGGTTTCCCCGCAGCATAACTGCGTGGATTCGATGCCTGGACATGGCACCTGGGAGCCTTATGAAGGCTCCCACTGCTGCCATGTCCTTGTTTGCCCCACTTCAGGCCCCAGGCAGGAAGTGGGGAAACTGCCATCTATGCAATGTCTATTGTCTATGCAATGCATTAGACAGTATTAACAATAGTGCCCCCTAGTGGTCAAGCACCAAAGGGGGGATCAATGTAAAGTAAAAAAAAAAAATAAATTTTTAAAGGGTTACAAAAAAAGTATTAAGTATTAAATTAAAATCACCCCCTTTCCCTTTTACAAATAAAATAATACAATAATAAAAAGTACAATATTGGTAAGCCAATCAAAAAATTCACTTAATTCACAACACTTAAAATTGGAATAAAAGTATCAAAAAGTTGCTTGCATCCAAACTGTAGCAATAAAAATCACTTCATAAAAGTTATGGGTCCACCAATAAGGCGCCGCGGCCATATTTCAAATAAAAGTGTTTGGAATTTTTTTACGTACCAAAACAAAACGTAAACCCTACATTTTTGTTATTGCCAATCGTATCAAACACATATTTACTGAAGATTGAACGCTGTAAAACAAAACACCCAAACCTGCGAAAGTAAGTTTTTCACAATATGTCCCACTTGGAATTTTTTTGTGTTTCCCAGTATATTCTATAGTACATGATAACACCTTTAAAGAAAATTACATCTATCCCCAAAAAAAAAACCCACATGTCTATGTAGGCAGAAAAATAAAAAAGTTATGGCTGCGGAAAGGTGAGGAGGGAAAAAATGAACGTGTCAACAAAAAGAAATGCAAGGTCCTTAAGGGGTTAAATATGGGAGCTCATCATTGTCATCTGATAAAAGCATGCTGAAAATTGCAGAATATTGTCTCCCTCTTCCCACTAAAGAATATGTCACTTGCTATGCCCAGCAGAAATGTGTCACTGTTCATTCCCCTGTCCGGCTGCTGCAGCGCATTCCTTTTGGTGTTGCCATTTTCTATCCACCAGTCCTCCCGGCAGTGGTGTCCGCTAGCAGATACGAGTCCCTGTTTCCTTCCTTTTTGTCTGTTTTGCGCCCTCTAGGGGCATGGCAATTTTGGTTTAAAAGGGCAATGCCTGGCCTCTTTGTATTTAAAGGGACAGAGTCCCAATTTCCTTCAATTAACCTGTGACCTTTGTTTTCAAATAAGGAACTTCCTGCCCTTGCTCCTGGTCAGTTCGTTGTTGCCCTACATAGAGCTTGACCCCTGGCTGCTGTATCACTGCTGATCCCCTGTGCGTTACCAGTACGCTTCCTTCTTCCTTGTCCAGTTACCTGCTGTATACTTGCCTTTGCACCAGTCCACTCACTACTGCTGTCTACCTGTCGCTGTACCAAGTCTGTTACTGTCCTGGGACTGTGCTACCCGTCTACGGCTACACTTGCAGTGTCCTGTTGTCTGTACCAGCACTGGTCACCCTGTCTTGCACTTCGGCTACCTCTGCGAGTTATACCATCTGTGCTCGCAGAGGCCCAGAGGATCTGCCATAAACTGATTGACGGGTCAGTGCCTTCTGACACCATTGGATTGTGACAGCATGTTTACTGGGGCTTATGGAGAATAGCTCTTGACTGAACAAAAATGCAGCCTTCAGCTATCTTATATTTGTAACAAACCTGTATGCTATATCACATTTCTGTACAGTGTCTTTTATTTAAAAAAATGCTACCCTGAATGCAAAACATAAAAGCAATTCTGTGCAGACACTGACCATGGCTGACAACTTCCTTCTGGACAACTTTATAGTCATGCCAGATTTTTACAGACACACTGAAAACGAAAAAAAAATTGTCAGTGATAAATGCCTATCGTTCAAGTTAATAACTTGTACACATTCACAATATTTATGAACTGTAAAGAGATCATTCCAATCACAATGACCTGTACAAATACCTCAGTATAAAAAATCATTGGTGCATCTGTTTTTTATCATGTAATTTGGCTTATAAAGTCCCCTAATTCAGCTGTCTGAATTTATGGACCATTGGCATTGCTTTGAACCTGATTCCAGCTCTCAATCTTGTAGAGTTGTAAATGCTGCTATAGACTATAAGACAGGTCATGACACAACATGAAATAAGTAATGGAAAGCCTTTACTAAGTTACTCAATTTTAGTTAGATTATTCCTCTATGTAAAGTGTAAAATTGTGTTATAAGGTGAAAATATGCTTTAACCAGTTAGTCAGGACGACAGTTTTTGTTTTAATCACTGACATTTTTAATCTGTTTTTTCCATACATTTTCTTGACATCCAATATGAACGGAATAGATTCTGTTGGCAGTGATTTTAGTTGTTAAATTGCTAATTTCTCTAGTTTTATCATGTTAAACTTTCTGTCAAGATGGAAAAGCAAGAGTATAGGAGTATATAAGGCTTGAATCATATCTGTGTCAGAGGTTCCAACAGAGCCCTTGTCGTAGATTCTGTCAAAAAAGCCGAAATGCAGTTCAAACAAGTGAAGTTAAAACAATGAATGCCACAGCAGAAACCCGCTATTGGTGTCTGTCATGAAATGGATCTGGTTCAACACAGATGTAATTCTGATGTAATTCTGACCCAACTTGTAGACACTGAAAAGGAACAGACAACATATAACTGAATCCTGCTTAAAGGGTTTTCACTCCTCACAGTATCTTCAGGCTCACATTTCCTGTACAGGCTATAGGCAGTTCTACAGCAGTGACTGTAATTTTCGCTCTGCTAGCTCCTAGCTGAGACTATTAGGGCTCATCCCCACGGCAAAGGACAAATACCGGTTGGTTTATCCGACCGGTATTTGTCCTGTTTTAGTGCCATCCCCACCGCCGTAGGGGGGGGAAAGGGGCACCTTTTCTTTGCGATGAACGGAGAAAAGTCCTTCCCCTTCCCATTGATATGTTCTTATTCCGTCCGAAAACTGGACGGGAGAATGAACATGTTCAATGTTTTTTGCGCGGCCAGCAGTTTGAAAAACCGCCGGGTAGAAAACCCGGGCAGTGGAGACTGCTGCACATGTTTTCCATAGCGGCCCGGTGTGTTAGTTTGCGGCTGGTTTTTCAGACGGTTTGCGGTTTTGCAATCTCCACTTCCCAGTGCTTAACCCTTTGATTGCCCCACTTCGTGACTCCAGTGTAATCAAAGGGCTTTACCCTGCTCTGTCAGGTGATTGAGACACCTGGTGACCCGACAGATCCCGGGGAATGGCTGCACAGTCAGCCCCGGGGATCGAGAGTAGAACCAGGGCTGTCTGTGTAACACGCCAGTGATTAGGGAAGACTGTGTGCTGCCCTGATCACTGCCTGTGTCAAACTGATACAGATTATAATTTATTAGCATATATGAATATGCTAATACATTACTAAGTGTAAAAAAAAAATGTAACACAGTTATCCCTTCCCTAAAAAAAGTGTAAAAAAAAAAAATAAATATTTAAAAAAAATTATTGTGCATACATTACAATTACACAAAAGAACTTTACACATATTAGGTATCTACACAACTGTAACAATCCGTTGAATTAACCTAATGAGTTATTAAGTGTGAAATGTGAATGGTGTAAAAAAAAATAAATCTGCAATAATTTATAAGTGAACTTAAACTATTTCCCCAAAAAGTACAACTTGTCCCAAATAAAACGAGGCTTCATATAACTAGGTAATTGAAAATATAAAAAAAGTTACAACTGTTGAAACGCGAGAAGGCAAAAACAAAAAAAATGTGCCGGTCATTAATTACTTTTCAGGCATTCGGCTTAAGTGGTTAATACACATACAGTAAATGGGATCTAAAGACCCAACAGGATGGCACAAGTCTTCCCTCGTCTAAAGGGCTGAAGTTTTCTCTTAGTAGAAAGTTAAGATCAGTGCCCAAGAATTAAGTGACTGCGCTGCCTATATGATATCACAGAGAGCGACATCACCAGCCTGGCCACTGCTAGAGTAGAGAGGGAAAGGGGGTCGATAACTAGAGAAGCTTCTGTAAACAAGCAGGAGACACGAATTGCTCTATCTCTGAAATGACGCAAAATAATAACAGTATTGTATTTGGTAATAATCTTTATTTACCTTTGCCTAAATATATAAAGCTAATTAATGAGATAGGACTATGCCTTTAAGCTTACATCACACATTGCATGCAAAAGATAAGCATCTACTGGCAATTTTGCACTGATGGAGATAAAACTTAGCAAATGATAGAGTTTGATCATGGAGAATGTTCTATTCCTAGACTTTTTATTTGATGTTACTCCAATTAACATTAAAATTGTATAGAAATAATAGTTATTCCATTGGGGCAGTTGTAGACTCAATTTCTAGTAATACTCAAAAAACGAAATAAGAATTGGGCCCTTTACCTGAAATAGCATAGAAAAGAACCTGTTTTTTTTGGTGCACTTTTTACAATGGGGTTTAAAGTTTTCCTTAGTTGATACAAGTTATATAATTTTCCAGTATACCTTGTGTCCATTCCTTATCTAATGGGAATAAAAGATGTCATAGGCATAGGGGATAAAAATTTGCCCAATTCATGGAAGGCAAAATAGCCAAATTGTTCACGTGCAGTTAGTACAGTTTAAAGTTTTTCCCTTTGTAAAACCCATCTAGACTAAACAGATTCCGTCCACTGGAAGTAAACAAAGTAGGTTCCAATATATGACTGCAAGTGAAAACAAGGAATAATTAATCCAGAAAATATATTGGAAAATTGTTTAACTTTTCAAAAACGGAAAAAAAATAAACTCGATATGCTTAAAACCAGAATACCAAACTGTATAATAAGGGTGTATGTCTGCTCCCCTATCACAGCCAAAAGCCTCTGCCAACCATAGCGTCTAATGAACTAAACTGACAGCATTAAAGGGATGTATGATGCTGTTAATATTGGTCATAGACCAGTTGGGGATTTCAGATCAATACCAGCACAGAAATGCATCCGTATTATGCTCATGTGAAACTGGCTTTACAGAACAGTTTCAAGGTGCTGTGGTTCAAAATGTATTTTGGGAACATTTTAGTAAGTAGGGTAAATTGTGAAATTGAACATGGTGTTCAATAGTTCTCTGTTAATTCTAAATATTAAGCAGATGATCTTATTATAAAGGCAGCAGGGATACAGCCTGTGATAAAATGCCAAAGGTTGCAGTTAATGGGAAGTAAATGTAATTGTCATTCAGGTTGTGACAAAATTTTTTTTATAAACAAACCCCTTGAGGTTTTATATCCTGAAAAATCTGTTTTTCTTGATCTAAATAACTTCTAGAAGAACTAAGTCAGCATATTTCCTCAGTTAATTAGGCTACAACAGAAATGAAATAAGTCCCCTGATCCCTTCCATTTTTAATTGTATTTCATTGCCAATGTTATATGGGCCCTGGGTGGCGGCACATTGCTACATGGTGTATTTAATCTTGCCTGTTTTTTTTGTATGAAAAATGTTTTTTAAACTTGGTAAAAAAAATTTAAAAAGTGAAAATTTAGGCCAAAAATGGATTTATATTCCTCCTCTCCCGGGACCATTTTTAGTGCTACCCAGTATTCTAAGCATCTGCTTCTAAACCTGTGACCTTTGCAAAAAAAAAGCGGAAAGATGGTCCAAACACAGCTCTTAAAAGCGCCTGGCCACATAGGTCTGGCCACTCATGTGTGGTTGTTCAAAACGCTGTCTTGGTATCTAAGTGTAACCAGTCGACCTGTGATTATGCGTTCATGATCTGTTTCCCTTCGATTTTTTTTAAAGTGTGAGCTTGAGGCACCTTGTTTTTTTTGTACGTATGTGCTTTCCCTGTTAATTGCACCATAAATAAGAAATGTCATGGTGATTGTGTGGGTTCAGGAGCTGTGCCCACAAGATTGCTGCAGGAGTCCAGCGGTAATTGACAGCTGGACTCCTGCAGTTGCCGTCGGGAGCAGAGATAACTCCGTTCCCGGTGGTTTAACCCCTTGGCTGCCACGGCCAATAGAGGGCATGTTAGCTAAGGAGTGTGACGGAGGGAGGGAGCTCTGTCCTCAATCGGAACCTCAGCAACGAGATTGCAGGGTTTCTGTGGTTGTCATGGCATAACAGTTGGTACAATGACAGTTGGTATAATGCACTGCGATAGCATGCTCAATGTATTATACTGTGGTTTGCGTGATTAATGCCCTGGTTTAGTCCTTAGTGGGCAAGTAAAAAAAAGTAAAAAATAAATATATAAAAAGTAAAAGTGTAAAAAAATAAAAAAGTAACACACATACACCACCCTTTACCCATTACAAATATCAAGCACCCCAAAAAAGATCCAAAATAAAAAGTGCACATATTTGATATCACTGTGTGCATAACGACGTAACCTATAAGTCACATTATTTTACCTGTACAGTGAACGAAATAAAAAAAGGCAGAATTGCAATTTTTGTTTATCTCGCTGCACATATAATGGAATAAAGTGAGAACAAAAAGTCACATAAATGTCAAAGGGGTACCAATGAAGACATCAGTTTGCCTCACAAATAAAAAGACCTTACATCAGTTATATGTCTTATATGGAAAAAATAAAAAAAATTCTACATCAGAGGTGCAAGCATAAATTATTGTTTTAACAAACAAAAAACATTTTTGTTTTATTTAAAGTGCTACAACATGAACAAAATATATAAATTGGGTATTGCAACAATCGTATCTTCCAGCAGAGTAAAATGAAAATGTAATGTGTACTGCATGATGAGCGCTATAAAAATAAAAAAAAACACCACCAGGATGGCCATATTTTCTTCATCCGGCCTCCCAAAAACGTATTTAAAGGTGTTCAAAAAGTCATGTGTTCCCCAAAAATGATAGCAATAAAAACAGCAACTGAACCCAGGAAAAACAAGCCCATACACAGTAATAATATGTTTTCTTTTTTACAAATGAGTGTTTTTTATTGTGTTAAAGCAGTAAAACATAAAATATAAATGAGTAAATTTAATATGTCATTTATACCACAGGGTGACCATTGTAAAAAAATAAAAATAAAAACATTACCAATATTGCTGTATTTTGTTCATCCTGCCTCACAAAAACCTTGATAAAAAGCAATTAAAGCATCATATGAACCCCATAATGGCACCAATGAAAGTGGCATTGCCGAACTTGGAGGAAATTGTGAAATAAATTTTGAGGCGCTTTTTTTACAAGATTCCTTTTAAAATGAAACATTCTCAGCTAAAACTGCATTTTATTGGAAAAAAATAACATTTGTTCTTTTCACTGGCTAACGTTAAAAAAATCAAATTATCTAACAGCTGTGGGGTTGATATATCACTAACCCCTTTTAATGTATTTTTTAAGGGGAAAAAAAAATTTGGGTTTTTGGGGGGGTTTATTAAGGTTTTTTTACCTGGGTGTCCCGAAAACCCGTATGGTGCCTAAAATATATCCTTAAAGAAAAGAGACCCCAAAAAACCAGTAGGTGATCCTCCTATTCTGAGGATTGTGGTTGAGTCAAATAGCGCACTAGGGCCATATATGGGATATCTCTAAGAACAGCAGAATCAGGGGAATCACGATTGAGTTGCATTTTCCTGTTACCATGCACTGTGTTCCAGAAAATAATGGATAAAAAATTACAAAATTCTCAAAAAAGTGAAATTTTTGTAATTTCACCTTACTTTGCTTTAATTTTCGTTTAAACCCTAATGGGTTTTAAAAACGTTCTAGGTGTTTTGAATACCTTGAGGGTTGCAGTTTCTTAGATGGAGTAATTTATGGGTCTGTGTAACATACAGGCCCCTCAAAGCCACGTCAGAACTGGACTGGTCTTTAAAAAAAATCTGTGTTGCAACTTTTCTTGAAAATGTTAAAAATTTCCCACAAAAATTTTGAATGCCATGTGCCCCTAAAAAAATAAAATATTTTAAAATGAATTGGTAGATATTATTATTCACTATCTGTTGGGAGACTGTCTTTCACGCAGAATTTTTTTTAATTTTAAAGTGGGAAAATTTTTTAAAATTTTACAATCTTTTGACTGTTTCAACCAAAATTAATTGCTAACTTAGAGTACAGTGTGTCACTAGTAAACAATCTCAAAATCATATGAATAGGTAAAACCACTAAAAAGTTATTCCCAGATAAAGTGGGCCCTTTTTAAAAAGGGGTTTTCCTTAATTCCAAAATAAGCTTAGACCTTAAGAAATTAAGTACAATCAGCATATCTTTATATAGATCTGTGGTATGTAAACATTGTTTATTGCTACACTTTACGATACACTGTGATTTAACAAGAAACTTGATGTATAAACATAATATCACTTTTGTATACATATCTGGACACTTCTGTTTTGTATAATGATACTTATATTGTATATTTGTTTGAATTTGGTCCCACTATTAATTATTGCTGATTAATTGTATTTGATACACACTATATAAACTTCCACGTAAATATGCTACGAACCCAGCAGGTAAAATCCAATCCTTTATTAGTAGGAATAGACAGCTAACAGAAAGACAGGAATGCTTTGGGTCATTCATTTGCGTATTTACGTGAAAGGGTTTAAATTTAAAAATTTGTGTATGAGCAATGAAACAGCTTTTGGTGAAGGTACCGACCTTTGGCACCATAGGACTCTACAGTAGAGATGGGCGAATTGATTCTAACGAAGTGGAATTCGTTTAGAATTTTAGGAAAAATTCA